>JAHDVE020010892.1:0-30230 GCA_022606495.2 Halesus radiatus
AGGGGTGGGGATAGGGGTAGTACATCACAACCACAAAGCTTTTCTCCAAACCATTCATAACCCAGGGCAACACCGGGTTCTTCAGCTAGTGTTACAATAAAAGTAACAATTATTTAAAACCCAATGGAGAGTAAACCGGGAAAATTACTTCATACTAAGACCTTTGTTTGGAATCCAGTGGCCGCCATTGAATACGCTGCTGTCCGTGTGTTGAATGCTCCTCCTCGTGACGCTGTAAACCAAAGACTCCGATCTTGTCGCAGAGCTGCAGGAGCATTGCTCAAGGCCGCAGGAATGGAGTCGAATCATATGAAGTTGTCGAATGTCACAGAGAGGGCCAGGGTAATTAGTAGAATAGTCTCATCTTATGTAAATATTTGGTCAAACAGTTATCAGAACATCGCACCGCCAACTGTAGGACGAGAGACAGCAACCCTCAGGGAATACAAGAAGTCCGTGAATAGTAACTTTCATTTCAAGATGACCTGGCAAACCTCCCGGCCAGCCGCCTGACGTCCAAGAAACCTTTTTGGATTGCAGGCGACAGACTGCTTGTATCACGATACTCCCCTAAAGAGTCATGGCGAACTCAGTGACATACCTCGAATATGAAAAACAAGCACTTTGTTGTAGACCCTACTATTAAATTGCCAGGGTTCTCTCTCCCTCGGAAAACGTGAACCTCATTAATCCGCATCCGGTGCAGTTGTGCGCATATGATGCATAAATGGGGCTTAAAGTATGTCGAACTTTGTGAATGTGGACATATTCAAACAGCAGAACACATCGTAGAAGAATGTCTCCTTCATCAGTTTCCCCATGGCACATCTGTGCTGAACCAAGTGACTCCCGATGCCGTCGACTTGCCAAATAACCTCAGCATTCCACCAAGTATCGTCCACCATTCAAAGAAGTTATTTTTCAAATCGATCAGTATTACAGATCACAATTCTAGATGTTAGCTGTTCAGCGGTAGGGGTGGATTTCAGGCATTAGGTATTAAGTATTTCCCGTATAAGGTGTATTAATACGTGGGGCTCTACCCTTTATTATTAGGGTTGTAATTAAGGGATGGCCTTTATAAGACTTTATTATGTCGCCCGATTAATAAGTCGGAATTTATGAAGAATAAAGATAAAGGTATCACTTTATTTGCTTATTTTGTTGCAGGAATTATGTAACATGAAAAGCATTATTAAAAAAATACGTGAAGAACTGTGACTCTCCCAAAATTCAAGTTTTTCCAAATATTTTTTATTTAAATCCAGAAAATATAAAATCATCTTTTCACTTAATTAATTAGAATGATTACTTAAATAAATACGTAACAAATTTAATGCATTCTAATTATTTTTTTACAATTTATTCTTAAAGGTACCTACATTTTTTTCTTTTTTTTTAATTTTCTCTGGAAGGCAATTGTATAAATTGCCTCCCTCGTAGCTAATGGATTGCTTACCATATTACGTATGGATGTTACCATGTTATCGTCAGCTTGTGACGTTTTAATGAATTCTGTGTTGTTTTTTTACGTTAACTCCACACGGGAGACCCTAAGGAAAATCATTCCCCCTCGGGGCCTACGTCACCTTTGGGGATGCTGTGTGGAGGGTTTTTTCAAGAAAGGGGAGAAGAGTAAGTCCTGGAAAGGAAATTGGTATGAGGGATGGGTAGGAAACTAGAGGTCATTATGTCCAGTAGTGATAAACGAATGAATTCATCCCTCCCACTACAGTGTAAGGCTGGATAGGTCAAAGGGTCTTCCTATCCGGCCCGTCAGGCAGTTGGTGGGAGGGCGCAACCGCCACCAAGACCCGGACAAAACTCACTCATGAACTCAGGTACCCCTGCTAAGTCACCAAACATAGCGAACCACTTGTGGTGATGACTGCGCATCGTGGTACGGTGAGCGAAACAGTACGAGACAAATATATATAGATATATAAATGAATAAAAATGCTAAAAAATACATAAGGAAATGCATATAACATATAAAAAATAAAATTTTAAATACAAAATTTGAAAAGTGTATATGCGAAGCTACAAAATAAAAAAATAAAAAAGTGTGTAGTAAAATCCTTCAAATTAAAAAAAATTATAATAGTAATAAGAATAACAATATCAGATGAAGGAGAGTTTTTTTACAGTAACTCCACACAGGAGACCCTGAGGAAAGTAATTTCCCTCAAGGCCTTATCATCGCGGATGCTGTGTGGAGGGTCTTTTAGAGGATAGGAAGGAGTGAACTTGGGTCTTGAAGAGATCCATGATGAAGGAAACACAGAGGCCGGCAGATCATTCCGCAGCCGAGCCGTTGAATACAAGAGCGAGTTGTAGAACCGACCCCTTCTCATGTGACAAATGTCAACCGTGTGCAAATGTTAGGCGTGCGTTTGGCGTGTTTTCCGACTATGCACCGGTGCCGAAGGGATCAATGACGCTAGTTCCTCAGAGCGTCTTCCATTAAAATATCGATAGAACAAGGAAAGTATTCCCACCTGACGTCTATGCTCCAAAGATTGCAATTTGGTGATGCAATTCCTTTTTTTGTTTATCAGTCATGTGTTGAAGTTTTTATAAAACCATTTTAGGTTATTTTGTGTTATATGTTGAGAGGTTTCTATTGGGAAGATGTTAATTACAGTCTGACATTTAATAGTAGATATAAATTAAGTGTGCTGCGATCGCTTAAAATGTGATAAATGACAACACCAAGATGGCCCGTAGGAAGAAAAAAACGTATGTTCAACAAAGCACAATTAAAAATGTATATTTTGACATTAACAAAACGGTGTTCTGTGGTACTTTCCGAACCTGAATGATTCTAATCATTGAAGAAAATAATATTAACATATCCTAAATGAAACACGAAACCGGAAAAATAAAAAGATTTCAGTCGCATCTGGGACTCGAACCCGGGACCTCTGCCTATCCGGGGCAACCGCTTTACCAACGTAGCTAATAAGACCAGTTCAAATTATGTCATTTTCATCGATATCGTATCTAAAATTCAAGATTTGTCAATATTATTCTCCATTTTTATTCCCTTATTTTATTTTTAATTTATAATCTTTTTATTTTCCATTGCTTTTTTTCCGGTTTCATGTTTCATTTAGGTTATGTTAATATAATTTTCTTCAATGATTAAATATTACAATTAGGTTTTTAAATCTCAATAAAGATAATTAATAATTATTATTTTTTTATTGAATGATTCTGATATAATTTACTGTTTAAACGTTGCAAGGAAGATAATTACATGGACAAGTATTTTTTGTTGTTATTCTGAAACGTATGTATCAAAATAATTCCTTATTAGATGCTTATTCAAAATACATATAACAAAAACTAATTCACAGAAAAAGAATTATAAAATTTTAAAAATAACATAATCGAGTTATATTGTTAAGCTTGGTATTGCTATGGTAATGAAAAAATTGTTCTACTTGCGTAATCACATATCGCATATCAAATGCGTAAGTTTTAGAATTCTGTTATTCATTAAATTTACTAAAATTATTTGAACGTAGAATTTATTAGCGATTTAACATATTTATTTAAAACTGTTAATTCAATGTTTTATACCCCTGAACTGCTATATTTAATTGCTTTTCATGTACCTGGTATGACAAGACAGTACCTACCATGTTATTGTGACAATTCAACTTCAGCGTCGCTATATTATTCCCCTGTGCGATGGATTCAACATATGGGGAACAAATACTTCGATGTTGTTGACATATTTGGCACGTCAATGTTACAGTATAAGCATGCATTAGTACAGTTTTTTTCATCGAGTAGAGCTAGGTTATTTGAAACTATTTAACTCTGGATAAAAGCGTTAAATTATATTGTTTATTTTTATATTATCAATTATAATACACATGTACCTTTTCAATGTTATTTGTAAATGTCTATGTAAAACCCTGTAATGGGCGTAAATAAATAAAGTTTTTTTTTACTTTCTTCAGCCTCACAACATGCCTCAATGCGATCATAAAGAAAGCTCTCTTTAATATATTAAAATGCGGCATATCGAGCGACTCCAAGCGCCATTCGTCCTACACTGGTGGTCAATATTACTGTCCCAAAAGAACTTTAATATATCCGTTTTTCTCACGAGTCCCGATTAATTTAACCCGTGTTTATCATTTGGGTACAAAGGAACCCCGTAGGATAATTTCCAACACAAAGGCGCCGAAATATGCGAGATTTTTAATTACCGCCCATTCAAATGGGGGCGATCTTTTGGGGCGCGACCACCGCGGGGTGGGAGGATCGGCCTCTTTGTGAATGCGGGGTGTTTAGATTATACAGGTTGTTTGGATATCAAACTACACAAAAAAATAATTAATTATTTTTCTATTTATTATTTAATACTCTAATTCCAACAATCTTTCAATAAGTTCGATTTTGACTGGCGTTCTTCCAGATCTCGCTCTGCAATGTGATCAATTACCGCGTGAACCGCATTTTTGAAGTCCGGAGTTCATTTGTTTATCAGAGCATTCGAATTTTATCGACTTTTTCATACGTTTCGCACTTCAGTAAGGTAGACATTTATTTGGACTCTTGATTTGGCGTAGTTCGAGAATCGATCTTAAAAATGCTGCTCAAAAATTGTAAAAGAACACTTTTAACTATTAGAGTGCGGCCCACCGTCATCGCGCTGTAAGCTTTAGTTTCGTAAATTGCAACACAGAGCTATAGCGTTGCATTTTTCAGTGTTCAATTTGAGCGTGGTTATATTACGGTTGTCGCGTATCGTGATATTATCTTATTGTTTATCCTTTTAAAATAAATACACCCTAAAGTGAATCGATATTTTTCACTATGGCGGAAGTTAGTTCTATTGCGGATTATCGTAATGTATCAAATGACAGCGGCACTACGGACGATGAGATCTTTGTTCCCATAAATGAAGACAGTGACGACGGAAGTTACATTATTATACATCGCAATAAAATTGCAAATAGAAAGTGAATCTTCGGATTAATTTTCAAAAACACAATTGAGAAGTGAAATAGTCTTATATTTTTGTATTTTTAAATATTTTTTGTAGTTTTTTTTTATTAGAAATTTTAAATTTTAGTTTCGCTTAAAGTTGAGAAATATCGAACGCGGTACAAATAACTATTATTTTACACAGTAATAAGGAGGTAATATTAACCAATCCCAAATGAAAAACGAAACCGAAAAAAACCATAGAAAATAAAAAGGCATCAGTCGCATCCGAGAATCGAACCCATGGACTCTATCTACATACCAGGTGCAACTGATACCGAGAACTTTATGATTTATATATATTTTGAAAACATAAACGTTTGGAATAAAATAAAATATTCAAATGAATGTTTCTTTATTTGGAGACAGTTACTTTCGCTGTCAAATCAATTATGGCACCCTAATGACAAGAAAGAATTCACAACTTCATAACTTTATACCAAAAAAAAATCCCGAGCAAGGCCGGGTACACATCAGCTAGTTTATTATAAAAAACGGTTAAGTTACAATATATTAATTACTATTTCCTAGCAGATTATTTTTCCAACATTTTGATAATGCCTCCGGTTGGCGAAACACCTGTCAAAGATAATAATAATTACCTAGCAGAACTTTTTTTATAACTAAACCGTTTTTAAAACTGAATTATAACTGTAATTAGAAATTATTTTTTATTTTTAATTAAAAAGGAGACAATAAATGTAAAAATACAAATATATGTTTACAATGCAGTCGGACCTGTAACAAATCTACAAAGTCTTGGTCAAATGGAGCGATTTCGGCGCTGCTATGTTACCACTTGTATCCGCTAGCAGTTTAGGTTACCCACTACTTTACCACGCCGCTAATAAGTAACTTATGGTTACTTCTTCAGGGTGCACGTCAAGGACTTGATTCAACGAAGCTAAGGTTATAAATGATTCTAAACCCTCAAGTGTCCCTGCATAGCATTAGCTTAGAAGGAGGTTAGTAAAATGCCACAGCCCAGAATGCTTAGTACATACGTACGGTCAACAAAAGTGGCTCTAGTAAGTATGGTGGCTCTGCTCTACTCGTCCGTACTCCGTAGATGAACATGGCGAGACGCCGAGAAATACTAACATTAAACAGTACAAAGAAGAAACAAAATAGATTAAGTAAGAGTATTTAGGACGAGCCGTTGCCAGGACACCAGGGCAGTCTTTCTGAAGCAATGCCAGGTGGATTCTTGTTCCCGCCACCCTTCCCAGGAGGCATTGCGCCAGTCGTCCCTTAAGACGAACGCATTCGCTTGGGTTTCTGCCATTTTAGAATTCAATTGGCAGTCGTGTGTCTCTTTCTATCATAAAAAGGCTGACAAAGTGTGAGCAAGACGCAAAGAAAAAAATAGATAAAAATAACCTCGAATTTGTCACTAACTAAATGTAAAATTTTAACACAAATTATACAATTTTCAGCAGTCATTAAAATTTTATTGTATACTTCATCATATTCCTGAGGTAGGTTAGAGGCATTTTTTTTTCAAAAACAGTATCCATTTAGTCACAAATATTTGCCAAAGTTGCCTCCTAAAAATATGAATAAATTGTCATCTTTAGTGGCTTATATTTTCTAAATTAAAACAAAAATCAGTAAAATACTTCTAATCCTTACTAGATATTAACTATACCTTTTGATTAAAAAATATTTCATAAAATTTGGGTGGGTATTTGACCTCTACTCCATAATTAAATTTTGTGTGAAACAGGCCGCGCAGCCGTTCCTCTTATTGGGGAGGGGGTAAAAAAAGTAAAAATACCCGGAGACCCTAGGGATATGGAGGGGTCCGGACGGCCAGGAGCGTGCCACTGAGTAGGGGAGACGGGAAGGCCGTCACCACTAAGCTTGCTCCATCGGGACGTGCACAGGGTAACCGGCTAGGGCCAGTCAGAAGTAGATGACCGCATCGGGTTGCAGGGATGGGGTTTATTTGTATTTTGTATCCGCTAGCAGGTCACATGAAACTACTGAAAAAGCGAGTGAAATGTCATACATGAAACAAACCAAAAACATTCCACAACTAGCCACTAGTGATTGGAGATGACAGACGATGCGATAATAGCACCGCGTAGCAGCGAAGTGGTCACGTGACCGACCACCGGGTAATGTAAACGCAAAAATTGCGCTTTTACCACGAAAAGAATTGAGCATGTTCTAATCGAATCGTGCGAATATTTAAAAGCTGCTAATTGAGTAAGTAGCTAGGAATACCTATTTGAATAGTAGCATAGAAATCACTCGGTGAGGCTTAACCTGTCTGCACTTCCTGTTAGATTTTCCTTCAATAATTTACCTATCCAACCATTGTGTTCTCATCGATTTCACGCCTAAATAAATTTCATAATACCAGAGCCCGAGACCTACGTAATTAGCTATTAGTAATAAGAAATAAGGTTTTCGCTAATAATAATTGTTTGTTATTACGTGAAACTTTTTTATCTTTTTTCAATTTAGCTACTACAAACTTATTTTTAAAGCGTCTTTGGGTTTGTCATTACAAAATGACGTGATATGAGTTACTGAATATTAGTTACAAGACGAATTAATTCAATACTTTTTCACATAAACACTTACAGAAGTTATATATATTTTTTTTTAATTTAAGAGATTCTTAGCCTACGTTTCAAATGAAATTCAAAGCTGGGTAAAGTTGGCCTAGAAAAACCATACAGAAAAATGTGAATGTTTCTTGTAGCCAGAACTAATTTAAACTTCAGCATACGATGGGATGTCCGCTTTTTTTAAGGGACCCCCTCGAAAAAGCGCCCCTGTATGTTGGGCAACGTTGTGAGAGAGGTTAAGGAGGGGGCTGTTGGAGGAAAAACAGATGCCGGTAGCTCATTCCACAACTAGCTGATTTACACAAAAACGGGTCGGCGAAACGACCCGTTCTCAGCATACCTACATTGCGTCTGTGGATTAGAGGTGGCAGTCGGCCTGTTAACAACGGATTGTCAATTAGATGAACCGCCCTCCTTTACACAGAATCAAGCAGATTTGTCAAGTATGTGGGAGCTCCAGGCCAGAGGTGACTTCCAAAATCAACTGTTGGGCGTATTTGTGATTTGTATAGGACTAGCAGTTGGTCACTATTGAAGATTCTGCCAGCCCTATGCAAGACACCCTATTAAAGATGAGATCCATTATTTAAAAAAAAAAGCATTTAAAAATAAATATTTTACCTTAATCACCGAACGCCCTGTAAAAGTCCCGTATTATAGCAAAAGCCATTTAGTACGGCCTAAATAGGTTTGACGACTTGATTATGGTGTTAAGGGCCCGCCCCATTCTGCGGCACTAATTAAAGAGGCGGTCAACTACAGATAATATTATAAAAGGTTTGCCAGGCCTGTCAACGTTTTGACACGATTATTTTAATATAGCAAAACAATGGGAGAGCGGAATTTTATAACTTAATTCTATCTTTGTTCGTTCTTGGTGTGCAATTATATATTCAAATTTCTAGCTATATAATACTCTCATATACTTTCATATACTTTTACCGGAGTGATGGTAAAATACCACCGTTCATAATCGAAACGTTGTTTTAAATGTATTTAGCAATTCTCCTTACTGTAACCAACCTGTACTGCTGTTTAATTATTTTTTAATTTTTTTTAATTCCCAATTTATTTAATACTTGCCGATACTTATTGATATGTTTGATAATTATATAATATTTATATTTTTGTAATATTAATGTTGATATTTTTATGATATTAATATTTTTCATGATATTGATATTTTTTATGATATTGATATTTTTTATAATATTATTTAAATCGGTGTTATAAAATTGGACTCTAGTATCTCAATAACAAAACTGTAATGCTGCTTCCATTATTTTTTTTTCTTTTTTAAATTTTTTCCAACTTATGGACATTGATCACAAGATGCATGCGCCTCTATATCCTTATTTTGCCCTACATTTTTATGATGATTTTTATTTATTGTTGTATTATATTATATTGTTGAAATAAACTCCTGCTGACAAGCTACTTGCAGTGGCTTAGCGGGTATAAGTTCCCACAGTATATAATTAATATTATAGAATAAAAAATTGAAATAATTAAAAATAAGTAAACCGCAATTCCATAGGCCGCTGGTTCAAATCCGGCTCGAAGGACCAAAGTGTGCGCCAAGAGTTCCTCGATCATTTCAAGGTTGTAAGTCTTAAACTTTGTGGATGGATTGAGTTCGGTCGAGAATACCTTGACGGGGATGGGTTATTGTAGGTTTGTAGATTAAAAGACCAATTGTTTAATAATGATATATTATTTGTGATGTATAATACAGGTCCGCAATTTTTTTTTCAAATCTTCCCAAACCATCCATTGATGCTCTTGATATTTGAATTTATCAAGAATCGTAGTCAAGTCGTTGTAGTTTTCTCCCATATGAACCGAGTTTCTCATGTGAAGAGATGCAAATTTATTATTTTTATTTAATGTAAATACATATAAAATATTTAATAGTACTGTTTTGGCATCTTAAATTCATATTTGTCACATAGTTGACTACCCACCTCTCCCTACGCGATCCGATTCTTATTGTCACTGGAAGGAGATATTTCCAGCTTCAGTTCGATCTAAGGCTCGTCGCGGGATGACAAGGGAGTTCACCGCCGTGACATCAGAGCAGCTGGCCAATTCTGGATTAGTAAAGTTTCAGTGAGGTGAATTTATGTACTAAGGATATCCACAAACAAGGTAGGCTTATTCAATTTCCGTAGCATCCTTCCGTTCTTTTCACTCCTTCCTTCACCTTTTTTTCTCATCTGGCCCTTCAGATTAATTTCGCCGCCAGTTCCAGAATTGGGATTCTTTCAGAGCTATCGAAACAAGTACAGATATATCTTAATAGCTAATTACAAAAAAAAAGTATAAATTTATTTAACAAAACATGCCTATCTCAGAAAGATATCTCGTGTTTGAGTTGGGAAGCAGCGTCACGTAGCGATAGTAGTGGTAAGTATAGAAATAAAAGTACATCAAGAATGTTAAATAGAAAAAGTTTATGTTGTTTTACAAGACAGTTACTACAAAATAGAAGACAAGGTGAATACAAGATATAAACATAGTACATTCATATTTCGAAAGGCCTGATCGAATATTTCTAGAGGACATGTTTCCTTTTGACGAATCAATGAATACGCTCCATTTTGATGAATCATATTCTATTTCGACGCACTTATCATTTCAATAAACCAGATTTCCCTCTTTTGAGAAAAACTGAGCAAATTCTCTCTCGCGATGCCTGTACCACGAAATGAGTACCCAGATGATAGCAGGTTTTCGGTTTTTAGCCTTGATCGTAGTAATTCGGGTGCATCTTTTGAGAGACAGAAGTATCTTACCAGGTCGTTGAGCTCACTGTGAGAAAAAAGTTGAGGTCAACAGAAAAATTTGAGCTGGTTTCGTCCTGGGAAGCTAATGAGTCCTCTGACTCACTCAGAATGTTATCTAAATTAGAAGGTGACTGTGGAACTGGTGTTTCAGAATCATGGGACACTGGACGAATAGCTGAGTCAAGGTTAGGGTAATATCACTATCAACTTTTAACCTGTTTCTACACGATCATACCGACCTTCCCCCTTACGCTAAAACGACACCCACCTCCCCCTTTCACAACTCTCTTCGACCATAAACTATTGGCTACTTTTTTAATAACAAAATTTCCTTTTTTTCCTTTTTTTAAATTTAATGTAAATAAACTTTAATATTTTTATTATTAAGTTCCGCAAGTATTTATAGTTTTTATTATTATGACAGCTGTTTCAGCGTTCAAGGCCATTTTCAAACTGCGGTTAATCCACATTGTGACGACTTATTTATATGAATTTATTTACTCCTACCCCATTCCAATTTGGACGGGTTTTTAAAAATAATGATTTATTATCGGTAAAACCGATTAAAAACCTCATACAATAGAGAATTTTAATTATTTTCTAACTAAATTGGTTTTGCCGATAATAAATCATTATTTTTCAAAAGTTTGTGTTAGTGCCGCAAAAGGCCGTGCTTATCGGTAAAAAATACAAATGTAAAAATCAACGCCATCTGTTGGTACCTCTATTGATTAGTGCAACTTTACTAACGAAATACTTATCATAAATTATTTTGGATTTCTTTGCAATTGTCCTGTCGAAATACCTTAAAAATCTATCATTACTATATTGTTTACACTCTTGGGGAAGTGCAACCACTATTTGTATAGACCCATTAGTGAATGCACAAAAGACAATAATTAAAATTATTCTTCAAGTACCATACCATACAGATTCTCCTGAAATTTTAAAAGCTTTTAGACGTTGTGACAATTCGACAACTTTACGATAAATTTGTAATCCTTCATCTCTTCAAATCTAATCTTCATACTCCCCTTCAAACTACACCCTTAATACCTCATTCAAATATACCACCCGCGGACAAATTCATTCTAAATACCATGCAATTAAACTATATAAACACATGCCTACATCTTTAAAACAAACAAGAAAGAATACTCATAAATATCTCATAAAACTGAATATCTTAATCTGGATAAAAACAAAAGGAACAGATTTTTTTTCATAACTTAATACACCGAATAAAACAAAACAACATTTACATTAAACATAAAGAACTTATTTGAATTTTTGTCTTTTTGAAAATATTTTTTACTCTGAAACATGATTGTATAACAATTTCCCAATAATTCCATACCATAAATACGTGAACACCTCAGCACATATTCTCTTAGTGAGGCGTTCACGATACGCTATTGTGCATTAATAATTTACAGTACATACACATCATCCTATATGATAATTGCCTATAGTCATTATTATGGAAGATCTACAGTCCCTCGTATCTAGAATGAATGAAGTATTTATGAAGAATGAGCTAATGATGAATTTAAGTAAGTCCAAAGTCATGGTGTTTGAAAGAGAGAGTACGAAAACAGTGCGAATATAGTTGTGAATGATGAATGCTTGGAGCAGGTCGATGAGTTTGTGTTTATGGGAAGTATGCTTATGAGAAGTGGAAAGACTGATAGGGATATTGAAAGAAGGGTGAATGCAGGAAACTCCATTAACGGAGTACTGAACGCGGTTGGCGCAAACAAAAATTTGTCCAAAGAAGCGATGCCAGCAGTTCACAATGAAGTGCTACTACCAACCATGACGTATGGCAGTGAGGCATGAAATTGGCAGAGTGCTGTAGAAATGAGATATCTGTGACGAATGTGTGGTAAAACCATGTATGATCGTGTGAAAAATGTTGAAATTCGTAAAGAATGCAAGGCTGGTGTAAGCGTAATGAGCAAATTTAAGAAAGGTACGCTTATGTAGAGCGAATGGACGAAAGAAAATATATGACGCGAATGTGAATGGAAGAAGAAGCCAGGGACGTCCGAGGAAGACATGTCACGATCAAGTGAATCAAATATTGAGTCGGGCCATGTCAGAAGTCGAAATAACAGAAGAAAATATACGAGACGATGTATAAATGTGAATGAAGGAAGAGGTGTACGATACGAGCGAGTTGTTTGGCGGTCCGTTCTCTTTGCCTACCCCTGCGGGGAAACGGCGTGATGGTTAGTTAGTAAAAAAATAGTCTGTGAATAAATAGAAATGAATGAATAAATAATGTTATGGTAAAATAAATCAATAATACGTCAGCATAAAAACATAATTTATCTATTCAATGACCAAAAATTGGCAAAACAATAGTCGAAACACCGGAATAACGGTGGCGAATGGAAATGATTGTGTTTGTGGTTTTTTCATTGTACGCCGAGTTTGTTAATGATTTTTCCAATTTTCATGTTTATTTAGAGTAGCGAAATCACTGCACTGCGGCGTGAACAATAATTGGCATTTGCATAACACTTCGGAAACAGAAAATAGTACCAAATAAAATTAATTTGCATAATTTGTCCATTTTTTTGTGAAAAATCAAAGGAGCTTTTAAAAAATATATTATTACATTTTCTAGATTAGATTAAAAATTAAAATATGATTACATTATCTACATAAAAAAGAGCCTATGCTATAATAACCTTATTCTTCTTCTTGACTTCCTCATTACTGAGGATCGTGACCCCCACTCCAAACTCCCTCGTGTACGAGGCTCGTCCACTCCTCGCGATCCTGCGCTGCGTGGAGAGCCAGAGACACCGTTCCGGACAACTGCGAAATTTGATCACTCCAACGCATCGGTGATAATCCTCTATCTATTCTGCCTTCCACTTTTCCAGTGATCATGAGCTTCGCCAGGTTGGAGTTCTCGGTTTGGCGAGCGACATTTACAAAGAATCTGAGGATACGCTGTAGGCAGACAGCTGATAGCCTATTGTGGATGCCAAGCTCTTCCAGAATTGATATATCTGTGCTGGCTGTCCATGGAATCCTGAGCAATTTCCTCCATCAGCGCATTTCGAGGGCGTCTATCCGATTCCTTTCGTTGTGTCTGAGTGTCCATGGTTCCACACTGTAAAGGAATATGAGGAAAATCTGCTCGATCTCATCTTGGTGGTCTTCGTTATGCCTCTCTCACTCCAAATCTTTTGCAATTTTATAACCTATTCAACAAGAATTCGCATCAATCTGCAATGCATTTTATACTTAGCGAAGCACTCCGTTTTTCTTTTAAATGTCTATTACATTCTGCTATTTTTGTAGTTTGCCCAAAGATTGCTCGTATACAACGTTGGGCAGGTAAGGAAGAGCACCCTTTTAACAGCAAAGATGACATCTTCTACTGAGCACGTTCACTTTTACACTGATAGCTCATATTTGCCTATCAATGTCGTCATCATCCATTAGATTACTAATGATCATGTGTCCCATATATAAATAAAGGATCACATCATTCGGGGTAACTGGATGAATGCTTTTCAACAGAGCCATTTTATTCTCTTCGCAGATCTTCAGGAGAATGCGTAGTCTCATCATAACTGATATTGTTCAGATACTATTCTCCGATGCGGCAGCCTACCCCTGCATCGTTTACCCTTTGGGTTAGTTATGGTTCTTTAATTCTCCTCTACGTAGCTTTTTCTTAGTTTCAGTAATCTGTCTTTTGTGGCATCTTCCATAATATTGGCTCTTTTTGGTTTGGTCTCTTCAATTTGGCTTTCATTTGTTCCTGTCAGCACATCTCACTCCCCGTTCGTATCATAATACAATAATTACACTCATTATGTTATATCTCAACTTTTCAAATACGCACTTAAATATAACGGTATGTTATTTTTTGCTGTGCATCACACGTAAGATAGTTAAATAATAACGCTTTCCGCTTTAAAGAGCACCTCGCCAAATGAAGAATGGATGAGTTCCCACTGACTCCAGTACACCATCAATCAAACACTTCGTAAATGTACAGTTTAAGGTTACGTTGAAGTTGAGGAATTTTATCGGTCAAGGCTATCTCCAGAAATCTTCAGAAGCCAGTTTTATTAATCTTAGCCATTGCAGTGAATACGTTATCAGCAATGGGTTCGTTTTAATAAAAATTCTCACAATATTAGCCGGCTTTTTTATTTCCTCGCTCCTGCAACGTAGATCTCAAAGACCCTGGACCTGGACCTGGACCATCAGGTCAATGAAATTGATTTTCTGCTTCTAAACAGAATACGACTTATCTTTCTTTCTCCATTCAACGACGGCCTCCGTGGTTGGGTGATTACGATCCTCGGCTACAAATCCGGAGGTCGTGGGTTCAAATCCCGGCGTGGACAAGTAAATTTTATTAGATTTATGTTTTTATGTGTGTTTTTCACAATTTATTATTTAGATACTCTCAGTATCGCCTTGATGAAAGAGCACCAAACAGAATAGAAACGTTGCTTGAAATGGCTTTAGCCGTGTTTCGTGACCAGATCTGAATAGTCAGATATATCTTTACATTCCTTTTCATTCCCCTCCCCACCACCTTTAGCCTCACGACATACACCAATTGGGAAAAAAAGGTTTTTCAAAAATGCCGATTTTACGAGAGGTAAGAAAATTTAGAGCTTTTTTTAGCTTCTCTTGTTTATATCTCCAGTGGAATTGGCACACCTAAACTGGCTCTGAACAATTATTGATTTATAGAATTAATAAGAAATATTTTGTTTACACCATGTTTTAATATATAAATATCAACATGTTTCGGAAGCGAAGCTTCCCTCATCAAGATACGCAAAATATTGAAAAAATAATTACAAGTATAGACAAATAGTCCACGTACAAAAATAATACTGTAAGAATGAACAAATTACAAATATTATAAATATAGTTCAGTGGATTAGAGCCCAGGTCCCGGATAGACCATGAAGTTCTAGGTTGGAGATCCGACAGTTGCTCCCCTGACAGTTAGCCCCCCGATATTTGATCCCTCCGACAGTTGATCCCCTAATTAGCATTCTTTAATTTTTCTATATTTTTTTACATATGGTTCAATTTTCTTAGGGTAGGCTCAGCTTTTCAGCGTTTATGAACTTCACACTACTGCTCACTGCATACTCCTTCGGGGACTCGGCATTATTGTTAGTAAAAATATTTTATGTAGCGGATTTCTACTCAACAGTCCTGCAGATATAAGTATATCGACTTTTGTTATACGGCCGCATATCCTCTCTGCATACTTACTTTACAAATGAAGACATGCAACAGAAATAATCCTTTAGGGGATCAACTGTCCGAGGGATCAATTGTCAGAGGGATCAACTGTCGGAGGGATTTTTTCAATTCAATTCAATTCTTTATTCCTTTTAAAAATTTTAAAAATTTACATTTTAAGGCATTTTTAAAGATATTATTAGATAAGACATGATGTACAACATCCGAAATAATTACTTGTAAAAAATAATAAAAATTAAAAGAAAGATCAACTGTCGGGGGGCCAAGTATCGGGGGAACAACTATCAAGGAACCCCTAGGTTCGAGCACCAGTTGCTAAAGATTTTTTTTTCTGTATCTTTTCGGTTTCATGTTTCATTTTGAGAGTTGTTGAATGATTAAATATTACAATCAGATTTATAAGCTTCAATAAGTTATTCCAAAAAAAAAAATATAATTTATGTATTTCAATTTTATTCTTTAAATTCTTTGAATAATTTGTAGAGTATTGTGCTATCCACATTAAGCACAAGTATATCGCGATGCATCTCCAGATTTGTGTGCCATGCAGAATTAATTAGGTTTACAAGTTTTGTGGTTCTTCCGAAACGTTGCATTTGTGCGACATCTCAGTTTCTGACAGTTTTGTTGCTTCTTATACAATTATCTTCCCATCGTAGAATTGTGTTAGTCGTAAAGAAAATAATACGGATCAGTTCGCTTCAATTTTTTCTTAAATGTGTAACTGCTCCCAATAATGCAGAGCCAGTAGAAGTAATCTGTATGCAATTATTTTTCTTAAATTCAGGATGATTTTCATAGTCCTCCTCACTAGAGATTCCTGTGCTGAGGCCGAATACGTTATTGTTTTAAGCTCCTACGACGTTCTTTTCAAAATGCTGGATAACTTGTCTTCTTTGATTTCTTTGATCCAGGTATTTATTTGGTTTTTGAAATCGTTTACATATTCCGTTTTTATTTTATTTATTTATTGCTGGTGGAAGTGAATTACAGAGCTTAATAGAGAGATATTTATTTTATATTTTATATTTGTTACCCTTTGCGCTATGCACAAAAATCTTGTCTTAAGTTTTTAAGAACTTTAGTTTATCAATTAATAGATATTTATTTATTTATTATATTGCATACGTCCTATAAAGGCTTTTACATATTTTGTTATAAAAATTCAAATTACAATAGTCACGCAGGTGCAAAACACACCACAGTATGTACATAGAAAAATATTTAATTTGTCTCACGAACAAATTCAGCAATAACATCGTGTACCATTGTACCATCAAGTACCATTCCAAATAATTAGCAACAGAGACGAATTTTAAAAAAAACCTCACATTCACCAATATTTATACTCTAGACACATATCTTATTAATAGTTTTTGAGTATGTACGCAATAATAGTCATTTTGTATTTGGATTCCGAGCAGTTGAACATACCTGCTATGTCTGAAAAAATATCACCTTCTTCGTGAAGTCTAGGTACAAGTTCCTTTGTCTAAAATAAATTTTAAATTTGAGTATTTTCATAATGTCATTCTTTTAGCTCTTGTATTGTGAAAATTGGGTTTCTTTTGTTTTTTGAATTTTTTGAAATATTTGATAAAAATATTCTTAGCATAGATATTATGGATTCTAGGGAATGCAAAAGACTTGAAGATTTCTTTGGTTGACGTTCTTATGGGGGATTTAAGGGTGGTCTTTATAATTTGGGTAGATATATTGGTTAAGATGTGTTGCAAGGCTGAAAAGCATGGAGAAGGAAACGATATGGGGAAAGTACCTAGTTATGCAGATCTGGTCACAAAACATGATTAAAGTCCTTTCCAAACATATACTTCACACAGGCCCTGAGAGAAATTATTTTCCTCAAGGCCTACGTCATCTTTGTGGATACTGTGTGGGGGGTCTTGTTAAGGAAGTTCTAGGAAACAAGTACGAAAGGTGTGTAGGAATCTGGGGGTCAGTGTGTTCGGGGGTGACGGACGTATTAGTTCATCCCTCTCACTGTATGGCTATACGATCCCGATCCGGTCCATCCGGCCCACCACGCAGCAGATTATCAGACGCATCCGCCGTCAAGGCCTGGACAAATCTCACTCCACGAAACCAGGCACCCCTGCTGAGTCACCCACCGTAGCGAATCACTTGGAGTGACCTATGGCCGAGGTGTTGGTTATCCAATGAATGGTTCCCGGGGCGGCGGTAACCAAACCCGACTCCAAAATTGAATTCACTTTTTGATTTGTGATTTTGATTTCTGTCGGTTTTTCACCTCGAAAGTGTATTCCACTCTGGATCGTCACGCAAATACACCACATATTATTTTTATTGAATAGATGTAAAAGAACACAATATATTAATTTAACAAAATTTACTTGCTCACGTCCGGATTCGAACCCGCGATCTCTGAATAATGTTGCCAAATAAGAAGAGAAAAAACGATCTAACTCGGCGAATCCGTGACTGCAATTTAAAACTTTTTTTTAAAACAATTAATATTTTCCTAACTACAATTGAAAAACTGACCGCTCTAACTTTTCGGTAGCTCCAAACACAATGCAATCTAGTTCGCCCACAACAATGGCCTGTTTATCATTAATTGCTCAGTTTTTACACAAACCGACCATTATTGTGGCAAAACATTCCGCCATCATTTTAACATTTACAAAATGGCTGAAAACGTCCGATGGGCAAATAACTTTTGGATAAAATGTATAACACAGGGTGTTCGTGGCGTTTAGTTGTGTTTTTTTATTAATTTGATAAAGCAGAAGAGTTCTGCAATAAATTACAATCAGCATATAAACGTAGCGCAAAAATAAAACACGACATAGGTGCATGCATGTTGTAATGTACACAAGTTGAAAAAATATTTTTTTAAATATGAAAAACAGCATAACAGTTTTGTTATAGAGATACTAGACTCCAATTATATAATATCCATTTAAATCTATATATATAAAAATCAATGGAAGTTCGTAACTTTGTTTGTTTGTCCTCGATGTTCTCGAAAATAACTGGACCGGTTTCGCTGAAAATAGCACAATTTGTTTTATTTAGGTTAGCCCATAGATATAACACTCTGGTTAGCAACAGATTGCATATTCAAAAGAAGAAGGTTTTTTAGGGTAGAATATTTTCAAAATGGAAAACACGAGTAGGTACCTAATTAGGAACTTTATGATTTAGAAATATTTTGGAAAATAAAAAGTTTAGAATGGAATAAAATATTCAAATTAATGTTTCTTTATTTGGAGATAGTTACTTTCGCTGTCAAATCTATTATGGCACCCTAATGACAATCAAGAATTCACAACTTCATATCTTTATTCCAAATCCCGAGCCAGGCCGGGTACACATCAGCTAGTAATAATATTAAAAAATATCAGCAAGTATTAAACAAATTGAAAATGAAATAAAAAAACAGTAGTACAGTTTTGTTACAGTGAGGATATAATAAATAGTAGCACTCAAATAATTTTAAAGATACCCGCAGCTATCAAGGAGATATACATTCAAGGAGACCATCATATTTGTTCAATAGGGAATGTAAGAAAGATCAGAATAGCGTAAATAGAGCAGATATCAAGGAGCTATATAACCAAGGAGATCGTCATATTTTTTACAAGGTTACTTTCCAAAAGCCAACAATTTAACATCAGTGAGAATTTCGTCATAGAGCGATTGTTTTTAAATTCGTATGGCAACTTGTTAAATATAAATAATACAATGTATTTTTGTTTTGTTAATTTAATAAGGCAGAAGAGTCTCAACTTCCCGGAATCAGTAAGGCTATCACACAATTAGGGGAATAATCATAATAATTCAATTTGGAATAACTTATTGAAACTTATCAACCACATTGTAATATTTAATCATTGCAGAAGATGATATTAACAAATCTCAAAATGAAACATGAAACCGAAAACACACAGAAAAGAAAAAGGTAACGGTAGAAACTGTAAATCGAACCCAGGACCTCGTGGTCCATCTGGCACTTTGCGCTCTTATCTACTGAGCTACAGCTACCCCAATCCGTTCCTATATTTTTATCAGTATCATACTTCGATTTCTAAGAACCGTCAATATCATCGAATACAATATAATGAAATGCTAAAATTGGACGTAGTTATGTAGAAAGCGTCCAACCCAAAAAAATATGAAGCTGTGAAAAATGCGTTTGAAAATTTGAAAATACAAAGGCATATTACGGGCATTTGTGGACTGAAAAATCAAAAATCTACTTGGCGTTTATCTGTAGGAACACATGAAAAAGTAGATGTTGGCAATTTGTGGGTTGGACGATTTCTGCATTACTACGTCCAATTTTACCGCACTTTAAATGGAATGCTATTTGAATTCCATGCTAAAAAAATCCACCCGTCCGTACAGGGTGGCAAAAAACACATATTTTCGAAAAAAATTACATACATTCTATTATTCTGACTTTTGACATGGCCCGACTCATGTATTAAATTAACTTGATCGTGCCATATCGTCCCGGCTTCTTCTTCTATTTTCATTTATTCTCATATATTCTCCTTACACTCCTTTCTTCGTTCATTCGCTCTACACACCCAAGCCATCCAAGCGTCCCTTTCTTAATTTTACTCATTACGCTTACATCAGCCTTGCATTATTTACGAATCTCAACATTTTGCACATGATCATACATGGTTTTATCAGACATTCGCCTGAGAGATCTCATATCTACAGCATTCAGTCTACGTTCATCCTTCCTCTGCCAGTTCCATGCCTCACTGCCATACATCAGGGTTGGTATCAGTACTCCATTATAGACTGCTAACTTTGCTTCTTTAGATAAATTTTATTAATTAAATTTCCTACATTCACCCTTCTTTCAATATCCATATTATTGTCCGTTTATCTGTATTTAACCATGTCTCATTTATTGAAATTTGTCGTAATCACTGTAATATATCAGTGTACGCCTCTTTTATGGAGGACTATGAAAAATAAATCTTCTCCTACAAAACTCTTCCGTTTTCCGGCTCTATAATCTCAGTAACCCAGTATTTAAAACGTAAAGGCAGACACACACGACGTACCAACAAAGCCTGCCCATCATTAGTCTGATGTACACACTTACCTCTAACAGTAAGAGATCGTGGGAACCGAGCCTAACTGTTTCACCAATACCATGATGTGAAGTATTATTCATTGTTCTGCTACCATGGTGTGAAGTATTCAAGTTCCGCCGTATGACCTTCCCGCTAGCAAAATGCTCATCCCAGTGAATATGTGTAATCCCTAGCAGTGTAATAACCTACATTGATTTAAAAAAGGCGTTTTTTTTAATGAAGTTATGAAGTTGTGAATTCTTGCTTGTCGTTTGAATGCCATAATTGATTTGACTTCGAAAGTAACTATCTCTAAACAAAGAAACATTCAATCTTTATTTTAATATTGAACCACGAAACCGAAAAAACAACAGAAATTAAAAAGATTTCAGTCGCATCTGGGACTCGAACCCAGGACCTCTACCTAATCCTATCCGGGGTAATCGCTTAACCAACATAGCTAATGAGACCAGTTCAATTTACGCCATTTACACCGACATCATGCAATTGTGTTCGGGATGAAACTTTGCAATCATCATAAGGAAAGCAGCCAATAATATGGGATTTATAAAAATGGAGGATAATATTAACAAATCTTGAACATGAAGTATGATATCGGTGTAAATGGCGTAAATTGAACTGGTCTCATTAGCTAAGTTGGTTAAGCGGTTACCCCGGATAGGTAGAGGTCCTGGGTTCGAGTCCCAGATGCGACTGAAATCCTTTTAATTTCTGTTGTTTTTTCGGTTTCGTGGTTCATTTGGGATGAGTTAATATTATCTTCTTCAATGATTAAAATATTACAATGAGGTTTACAAACTTCAATAAGTTATAAAAAATAAATTGAATAATTCAATCTTTAATTTTTAATTATTTTATTGAAATATAAAAACCTCATTTTAATATTTAATCATTGAAGAATATAATATTAACCTAACCTACATGAAACATGAAACCGAAAAAATAACAGAAAATAAAAAGGTATCAGTCGCATCAGGGACTCGAACCCAGGAGCTCTGTCTTAACGGGACAACCGGTTTAATATAAAATATGTGCAGGTTCGAGTCCTGTCGGCGACATTTATCTTTGCTCGGAAAGGTTTTTTTCAATTTGGATGAGTGTTTCAGGCTAATAATTATTGTTTATAAAAATAAAATATATGTTATTTTTTTAAGATAATCTCTATTCAGTTGTCTAGTTGAAACAGTAATTACATGAAATTCACTCGATAGAAAAAAATCGCAAAGTGTGCTCTGAAAAATATAAATAACACGTATGGTTCTGTTATTTAACTTGTTACAGGTATGATAAAAATCACAGCCTTTCTTTAAATCGTTAGTATTTAATAATAATAATAAGAGTTCATTTCTATGGCGTTTTTGAAGTATTGTGAAGGTTCACTTCGAGTGCGCTTTATACTAACTAACCTAACCTAATATAATTGTAAAATAACAGAAATACTACATAATATATGCAAATTAAAACTATGACATAACATATTCATAAGCAACGACTCACTTACTTACACAATTTAGAATAAACTAGGGGTATAAATAATCAAATGTGAAGTACAAATATCAAAAGAGAAAGAAAATCTACAAAAAATAACCTAAACTAATATAATTACAAAATAACATATATATTACATGCATGCAAATTAAAACCACAATTTAAACTATTCACGAGTAGCAGACTCATTTAAATGAATATTTTAGCTATTATAATATAATATAATATAAGCTAGGGGTGTAAATAATCAAAAATAAAGTAGGTACAAATAACAACAGAGCAAGAGAATATTATATGAAATTACATACATGGTTTTTCACTGGATACTAAGGGCATTGAATAACAAGGAGGAGAAAACCGCAACTAAATAAGCTATGGAGGATCAAAAGAAAAAATGGCCTGAAATTCCATTTCTCTGCGCGTTCTGCAAGTCGTAGTCAACAATCTTGAGATATTTGCTCTACTCTAAATATTTCGTGTGTTTTTAAAACGATCGCTTACGCCCTAAGCATAATTTATATTAGCGCGCTCTCTCTGCAGCATTTGCATATCTCATTTTTTAAAAATGTTCAGTTTCCACTCGGAGGGTATTGCTGAGTCTGTTCATGAAAGAATTACGATATTTAAAAATGTTCGATCTATTTCACCAGAAGTAATAATAATAATAATAATAATTAGATTACTTGTATAGCGCCGTTTTTGTAAAAAAAATCACCTCAAGGGCGCTGAACAAATCTTAATTCCTATTCTTTATCTAATTATGTACAAACAGATACAGAAAAACATACTTACCTGGCAGGTCGCTTCACATGAACACAGTTTTATTAGAAAATTAAAGTATAGAGATGATATTTTTACGGTTGCTATTTTATCCTCCTTTTCTATTTTTCTATTGATGTTACATTTATTAGAAGATTGGTGGCACAAGAAGAGTTGGCATTTATTTGAAATACTTTTAATTTTTAGGACTGGAAAATTTTCATAAAATGACCTTAAAAAGCGTAAGAAGATTCTAATGGATATTACCATTTTTTATTTATTTTTTACACTTTTAGTAATTTACAGTGTTGCGGACTGTGGACGCATTTGCGCACCGATGCGTGAATTTTTTAAACTTTTTCTATAAGTGACTTTAGGTGAGCATCGGCCGGCTAGTGTAGCTAAGCAATTTATTGTTTAATTTCGTCAATTTATGCATATGATTGTCTGAAAAGATGAGATTTAAGTTTAGTTCTGAATTCTGTCGAGTCTTTGATAATTCTTAAGTCATGCAGCAAGTAAGGTAAAATTTGGTTTGCTTTTTGCACACGGACACGTCCACAACGCATTACTATCAGTTTGTCTCTTCAGTGGATCATTCATTGTTATCCGCGTACTCTCGATTATCGGTGTAAAATGAAGCAGAGAACGGCATGCACATAGATGTAACGGTAAAAGTGTTATTTGCGGGCCGGATTCAAGAGGTTATGAACTGGAATCCCTTTAAATTAAAACAATCGATTTTATCTGTGTCAGTACTTACCAAAAACACACGTTTCTTTATCATAGACAATACTGCCAAGCAGGAAAGTCGATACTTTTTTTTATGAATACCTTACAAGAGTCCCAACCGTACGGAGCCAGTGAGACTGTGGCATCCCCAATTGCGTAATGTTGCGAGGCTGGAGGTATTGGAGAGGGGAAGGAGAAGGAGAAGAGGAAGGTGAGAAAATACCTGGATATTCAGATCTCGTCACCAAACCCGGGCAAAACCCCATGTCAAGCAACGTTTCAATTCTGATTGGTGGTCTTTCAGCAGGGCGACGCTGAGAATGTCTTCCATTCAGAGTGTATCTTCACATTTCAACTTAAAATTATTGTACAATTTTTTTAAATGAATTTTCATTTAATCACCTAAAAAGTGAACCTAAAAAAACGCAAATTCGCAATAACAGATGGCGTTACATCTTAATATTTTATAAAATGTAATTTTCTAATAAGGTTTCTTAGAGGAATTGAGCTTCACCTACAATAACAGTTGACTTCGCCAACAAACAAATCATCTTGATATTTTAAAACATGGCGTGCCAAAAGTGTTTTTTTTTTCTTCTAAAATATTAAAGAATAACGCCATCTGTGGTTGTGAAATTAGATTTTTTTTAGTCACCTTGATTAAACAAAAATTCAAATCAAAAAATGTTTCATTCGAAACCTTAATTTTTTCAAAATATATCTACATAATAATGTTTTTAAGTAGTATTTTGAAAATATTCTACCCAAACAAACCTTCTTCTTTTGAATATGTAATCTGTGGTATATCTATGGGCTAACCTCAATACAACACTGCGGGTTCAATGTTTTTCATAATAATTTTAAAACGTTATAGCAACAGTGTTACAGTGTTGGATTTCATTCAAATTACTCTCCAAACCTTCCCGGCATTAATAAGAACAAACTGTGCTAATTTCAGCGAAACCGGTCAAGTAATTTTCCAGAAAATCGAACACAAACAAACAAACTCACATTGATTTTTATATATATATATATATATATATATATATATATGTTTTTTATTTGAAAAACACATTATTCAACAATAAAATGTAAGAAAGCTTTGACTGACAACTAGGAACATATCCCGTTTTAGGGGTCAAATTTACAAGTTTAGTTCATATTAAGTGCTATTATACAAAAAGAGAAGGGAAAAAACCATTATTGACATAATATGGTAATATAATATATCTATAAAAAAGTATAATAATTAAGTATAAAGAGATGTGAAGAATAGTACAGAAAAAGTATAGTATAATAGTTAAGTACTTATGAAGAGATAAGAAAAACAAATATTATATAGTAAACAATTATGTATATGTGTTTGATATGTACTGGTTGGTGCTATGAGGATAAAAATACGTTTAAAATTGAGTACTAAGAAAGATAATATTATTGAGTAATATTGATAAGTTTGAGTTGCATATCACTCAGATTTATGAGCCGACGACGAAACTCGGAGATGCAGCGGAGAGGGTGCAGCAAATAGTCAATGACATGTCTCCTTAGAGATTACCGTAAACTCCCTGACACTGGTCATAGAACTCTTTATATATCTGTGTGAATTGCACAAAGCGTCTTGTATCGCACGTGACTCTAGAAATTGTTCACAGCACAGTTGAGTATGGTGGGGTTAAGTTGCCAACAGTTCGCTCCTCCAAACTTGCCCCGCTCTTCCCGTTGACAAAGTGCACCGCCGCGCATTGTTACCCCAACTACCCTTAACTACCCTAACGTAACAACCAACCGGATAAAGTTATTTCAGCATTTTGTGTGTACAGTCTGTCAATAAATTCTGAAATTTAATTTGTGGAAAAAAAAATATCTATATACATATATATATAAATAAATCAATGTAAGTTTGATTGTTTGTTTGTTTGTTTGTCCGCGATTTTCTCGAAAATTACATGACCGGTTTCGCTGAAAATAGCACAGTTTGTTTTTATTAGTACCGCGAAGGATTAGAGAGTAGTTTGAATGAAATCCAATATATGAAACTGTTGCTATAACGTTTTAAAATTAGTATCAAAAACATTGAAGCCGCCATGTTTTATTTAGGTTAGCCCATAGATATAACACTCCGGTTAGCCACAGATTGCATAATCAAAATAAGGTTTTTTGGGTGGAATATTTTCAAAATGAAAAACACGAGTAGGTAACTACTTAAGAACTTTATGATTCAGATATGTTTTGAAAAAACGAATGTTTCTTTGTTTGGAAATAGTTACTTTCGCTGTAAAATCAATTATGACACCCTAATGACAAGCAAGAATTCACAACATCATAACTTTATTCCAAAAAAACATTCCGAGGAAGGCCGGGTACACATATTATAAATGCTTTATTTAATACGTACATTCCAAAAATACAAAAAATAGCTTTCCATGCATTTATCTCCCAAAGCAATCAAAAATGATACATATGAATTTTAAATCTTTAAATCCCGATCAACGTTTTTTTTTTCCAACAATTTAATTTTAAAGTCCAATTCTTAGAATATTTTCAATAAAAAAAGCACAAGCCCTTCCCGGTCCGGTACCTGCTCCCTTCCCACTCTTGGCCCTTTACTCGCCCGGTTTTATCAATCTACAATACATATGTATCTTAATTCATAGTTTAGTATTTTAATGCCCTGAAGAAGCTACGGTAGTAGGAAAACCCGGTCGGCAAAAGGATATAACAAATAAAAGTGATGTAGACAAAGTTATTTTTTTAAATTATTATGTCACATCACCAAGTTACCGCTTCATATGAAAATATACTTTTTAGTAGTTTATCTAACGGGAGCTTGTTATCCAAAACTTTATCTTAAATTTACAGTTAATGTAACAAAATATAATAAAAACATATGTAACAAACTTAAAGCATAAATATTTCGTGAAAATATAAAATAAAATAAAAACATAAATGACAACAATAAATCGTACATAAAATTATATTTCCTAATTATCTAACATACAAATAGTTTCTTTCGGCTAGCCAATATATTTATTAACTGTTTGGTTTAAATACATTTTTTAAAAATTTATTTCAGCGGGTAACATATTTAAACAGCTAGGAATCATGTGATCTAAAGTTCTTTGTTCATATTTGCGTGTACACTTAGGAACCATTGATCCTTTATTAAAATTGAGAGGAGTATTGTAAGTGTGCTCTAGTCTATTTGTATTAAATATAGGGTTATTAATGTGCTGAAATATAATTTAATTCTAGATCATAATGTGGAATCATTTCAATCATCTTGGTGTAGCCAGTGGCCATAGATTAAAGAATACACACTAGAAGTGCCTTCCACGTAGATTTAAATGGAAGCCGGTGTGCCTTTGTCTCGGTACATTTTGGTTCTATCCCCGAGAGACTCATGAAAATACATCAAAAACAGTCTGTCTTACACTGCCTGCATTGTATATCGCCATTCTGTTTGATCGAAATGAAAATATGGTGAAATTATTTCTTTTGTATTAGAAATTACGCCAATTACATTTCTTGCATTATTCTTCATTCATGGCCTGTAGCCATTTAAAACCATTTAAGCGAACGCAGCCCTTTCTATCTTTGTCTAGTATAGTTTTCTGACAGATGGGGCCGGTTCCGTGACATCTCGCAACCTACGCAGTTTTTACTGATTGCACCCCCTGTGACTTACCCCCTCTTGGCGGACATACGGGTGTTCGAGGATCGAATGGAAAAGCGAGAAAACAAAAAAATACTTATGTGGTAGCTGAACCGTCCGAAGTTGATCTGGACAGCCCCATTTTAAATATGTTTCCTTTCTCCCCTCCCTCAGTCTCTATCTCTTCCCCCACTCTTTACTAATCCCTAGTCACGCCCACACCATGATTAAATGAAAGATACGTCTCTGAAGCATATGACGACTTGAAAGAACTTGAGAACTGTGTTTGACGCTCGCTTAACATGTTATGCTCACATCGAAAAGATTTGCAAATCAGCCACAAAAATGTTGGATTTTGTCATACACAATTCAAAGGAGTTGATAAACCTTGCAGTTACAAGGCTGTTTTACTTTAGTTTAGTACGTAGCCTTCTCCAGAGTGGATCTCAGGCATGAGGGCCAGAAGACACCGTATATGTACTAATGGTCGAGAAAATCCAAAAGAAATTCTTACGATTCCTCTACATGAGAGAGTGACTACTATGACATGAGAACTGACTACTATTCTCATAAAAACGTCATAGAAATTACTGGAAAGACCCTACCCTAACCTTGAAGTTGAAATATGGAAGTCGCTGAAACCCCTTTATGCAAAACCTGGTCCGCCTCAGCACAGGATCTCCTAGTGAGGAGGACTATGAAAAAAATTCTATAATATACTCGTACATGTATTTTCAATATTTATACCTTACCTTAAAATTTCATAATCATATGGAAACTAATTAAAAAAATTAAAATAAAAAAAAGTTCGGTTTTTACTCATGGCTGTTTCCAACAGCTTTTCTCTCGGGAATACTGGGTATTTGCAGCCTAAGTTCTAGGAGAGATATAGCATTACTACTTAAGGCTCATAAACTATTAAAATGTGTATTATCAATACCTGACATCCTAGCTGAAATAGGATTTTATGTCCCTGATAATTTCACGCGAGACCGCCAACACAGGTTGCTGTGCCAACACAGGTTGGTGCCTCTGGGAAGACTTACTAGGTTAATTAACTGCCTCACGGGAAATGTGGATATTTTCCACATGACCTACAATAATTTTAAGCACGAACTGGCTATTATGTTATAATATTATGTTCCTACTTATAACACTTTTAAAACTATTTTTGTTTTACCTATATGTTATGAAATTATTAACTATATTTTTGTAATTTTTTATCGCTTTTGCATTGTATTGGTTTTTATAAGTGTTTTTGCAAAATAAATAAATAGTGTATTTTCTGCCATAATTTTGCAATATTATTCAGTATATATTTTGCCCTGACGATGGAACGGTTGTTCCGAAAACGGTAGGCGTGAAAAATAAATGTAGTTAAGAGGAACGGCTGCGCTGCCTGTTTCAAACATAACTTAATTTTGGATTTGAGGCCAAAATACCCATCCAAACTGAATGATATATTTTTTTAAATTAAAAGTTTAGTAAATATTTAGAATGCATGAAAAGTATTTTATTTATTTGTGTTTTAAATTATGAAAAAAATCTATTTTCATCATTTTAAGGCAACTTTGAAAATTATTTGCGTGTTTATTCGTCATAAAAAGAAATTATTTAAAAAAAAAAACTTTTTTCAGGTCGATTATTAAATTATATACAGCAAATTTGTGTTCCAACGTAAATTGGTCATTTTAATTTAATTTAAAGTCCACCATAATGCTTATATTTACATTTTAAAAATACATAAAAAATATTATGTTTCTTTATATTTTAGCCCCCATATAATTGTTAAAGGTGCCTCTAAAATTGCAAAAAATCAATTCATTTAATGGCCTATAATTCATAACGTAAAACAAAAATAAATAAATTACTTCTCATCCGTACCATTTACTATACGTTATGATGAAAAAAAAAGTTCATTAGGTTTAGGTGAATATTTTGGCCTCAAATCTAAAATTATTTTTTTATGAAACATTTGATTATAATGGTGAAAAGCTTCGTACAATACTAATTTGTAAATGCTTTGGGGAATACGGTCTTTATTTTCGAGATATTGCACCTAGGCTTTTTGCACCTTATGAACGTATGGCAGATCCGGCACCTGTGACAGACTGTACACAACATGTACTCGAATATTCTACCTGTTCTCTACGACAACACTACTGTAGTTTGCTTTCTGTTGACAAGTTTCAGTGTAACTTTTTAACAAGTTTCCAATAAAAGTTTCAATAAATCTTGTGTAACTTTAAATCCGAAAGTCTGTTTTTGTGTCCACTGATAAGTGGCGAAAGGCGTCATAACATTTGCACAAATTATTATAAGAATAATTTAATTTAAGTGTGTACCGGACAAGGTTCTCTTCTGCTCCCAACCGTCTGGAGCCAGTGGGACTATGGCATCCCCGATTGGGGTATGTTGTGAGACTGTAGGTAATTGAGGAGCGCAAGGAGTGGGGAAGAGGAAGGCGGGGAAGTACCTGGCTATTCAGATCTGGTCACCAAACACGGCTAAAGCTGTTTCAAGCAACGTTTCTATTCTGAATGGTGGTCCTTCACCACTCTGGAACGTGCCGTAAATAACTACATATTTTAAAAAAGTAATAATTGTAAAATAACACAAATTAGTCAAACAAAATTTGCTCGCGCACCCCGGGATTTGAACCCTCGACCTCCGGATTCATAGCTGAGGATCGTAACCACTCAACCACGAACGCCGTCTATTTTTAAATGTCTGAATACGTGCTGTTGCTTGCCAACCTTCGTTCCTACCATTTCCCTTTAGCAGCAGTATAAAAAGACGTATCCAATACAATAACGCCTTCCGCATAATGTTTGGCCTCCCCAGATACTGAAGCGCCTCCAGTATGTTC
>JAHDVE020010893.1:0-12941 GCA_022606495.2 Halesus radiatus
CCACTACCCCTACTCCCCACTCTCCACTCCCCACTCCCCACTCCCCACTCCCCACTCCCCACTCCCCACTCCACACTCCCCACTCCCCACTCCCCACTCCCCACTCCCCACTCCCCACTCCCCACTCCCCACTCCCCACTCCCCACTCCCCACTCCCCACTCCCCACTCCCCACTCCCCACTCCCCACTCCCCACTCCCCACTCCCCACTCCCCACTCCCCACTCCCCACTACTTTATATTATTTGATATTAAGCATGTAAATCAATGTGTAATCGAGCTCTGTACTTATAGACACGGAATATAATGTGCCCAGTGTTCAATTTTAGGTAATAAATATAAATTTTAACTTTTGGAGCGGTTTTGAGAGGAACCAATTTGTGTTTATTACAGTCTTATGATAATAAACAAAATCGAATATTAAAAACGAAATAAGGTTTGTTTGGTTCGGGCCCGGGGGAAATCAGCGGCGCCGCGGGTTTAGGCCTAAATCACTTTAAACAGCATTAATACGACTCGGAATATATTGTTGAAACTGATATTTTATCACACTTATATCGAACATATTTGTGCTTTTCTCCTGTATATAGTCTTATTTTATTAATGTGAAATATGAGCGTGGGTGAGGGAATTGTAAACCATACATTAGAATATGTTATTAAAAGGTATACATCAATGGACGAATTCATTCCAATGATAGAATTACTATTACTTACAATTACAAACATTCCAATAGCATCCTCTACTCTTCCAAAGGCACTCGAACATAAATCTGTTCGACTGCTTTGGAAGACTGACGGCCGTTCTTTCCAACTTTTTGAATGATCAATCTGAGTCAGCGATCAACCAAATGTATTAGCTTTGTTTGCCTGTTTCCAAGCATTTTTCATAAAATATCATAATAGCCACCCACTTTTAAGGCATCAAAAGACAGTAAAAAATATCAATTTAAAATTAACATAGATCAGTTAATATTGTAGTTATTATGAATACATATCATTTGTTTTAAAAACTAATACATAAACTAACATTTTATACGTTACAAACGTGTATGTTAAAAATATGTTGAAAATACGGTGTTTACTTGACTTTTGATAATGCCGTGAAGCACAATGTTCGTTTCGTAAATTTAACATTTAACCTTTCTCGGTGAGTGAAAAAACAAGGCAAAATGAAGCTTATAATTACTACAATAAATCTCTTCAACTCTATTTAAAACATACAATAATCATGTTTTGACATTCGAAAATGGAAATACATATTTGTCATTCAATAATTGAATCACGTAAAAAAGATCGTAAACTAATAATAACATTTGACATTTCGGTGACGTTTGTTCACCCTGTTGACACTTTTTATAACTAGTTTTCTGCTAAGGAGAACTTTAATCCACAATAATCCATATCCTAAATTAATCGTAAATTTGATTGAAAATTACGTTGGGAAGAACGTATTTGTGTATTTGAACAGTGTCGAGGCAAAATTTCGGTTCAGCCGTTGCTCAGTAGGGTTAAGGGGTAACACCACTCTAGGAGGTCGAAAAATGACCTAATTTCAAGATTTTTTTCCGGGAAAACAACGAAAAAAATGAAAATTATGTGTAAAGTTCTTTATTGCCTATACATAAAGGAACGTATATAAATTTTTTTATGGCAATCTAAAACATAATGGCGGCTGAGCAGGTGGTTGACTGAACACCCACCATCAATGTAGAGCTCCGCGGTCGAAAAGTTTCTCCTCCAATTGTGACTCTGGAACAAAAACCCAAAAAATTTTCAATTTCACATACAAAAACCTCGAGTAAGACGTAGGGATTTTTTTTTAATCACTTTTTTTAAGAAACGGTGGACATTTGAAAAAAAAATTGTTTTTTTTGCCTAAAAATATGCACTAAAAATGTTTATAACAAATGAAATATGCAACATAAAAAAAAATCCCTACGTCTTTTTCCGGATAATCTTGTTTGAAAGATACTGTCAAAATTTCGAGTCGATCGGTAAAGAATTGAGCGATTTATGTTTCCGGCCGTGTCGAAAAAAGTAGTTTTGAGAAAAACCCGTTTAAAGTTTTCCTTATAAAAAAATCATAGAAATTTGTTTATACCTTTAATCTGCGATGCCTGCCCCATATAATTGACCTTCTAAATTGGTATTCTCTTGTTCTTCGTCCTTTCTAGTCGATCTGGCAGCCTGCCTAGCCAATTTTGCTGCGTCAGTCAGTCTCGTTTCAGCCACTGATACGCGGTGTTCGTCGGCTTCGCTGCAGAAATTGTAGCAATTTGGTCCGATTTTGATTCCGAGTGTTTGCATAATTTCCATAATTGAGATCATTCCGTCATTGTATACACAAATAGCAATATGTGTGACGATATCCAGAATTGTCTTACCACTAGACCTTGATTTAGGAGCCATCGCCCACACTGTTGCGTTGAAGGACTCGTTGCTATTTTGTGTGTAGCCACCGATACACCGAGTGAGAAGATCATCACTGCTTAATTCTTCATATATTGGTTTTATTGCTTCATATATATATTCGGAAAATGGTGTTTTATGATGATGATTTTCCAATGTATTGGTCGCATTCATTCGTTGCCACGAGCACCACGAATCTTCACCGGGCGGACATTGTTCGTGCTGTGGGTTTTCGTCCGTTGACATCTTATGATAAAGAGTCCCCCAAATGCCGTTCCGCATTTTTTCGATTGAGTCGTGGTTTCGACGTATCGTCTCCAATTCGAATCGGTTCAACGGTCGCCTACTTGATGATTTTCGTCTTTTTTCATGCCCACTGCTAAGTTTTGTGCCTTTTCGAATACGATTCACTTCACCGCCACTCATGATGCAAATTTTTATTAGTACACTCAAAAAATAGCGACAAAAAACCACAATATTTAACGAAATGAAGCGAAAAAACCCACGTGTCGTGCAAACAGTTCAATGGTTACACCAACACTGAAGATTGAACTATACTACAAGCGTCCCAAATGGCGCGTCGCGCCGAGTCTTATACCTGCTCCGAGCGCGCAGCAGGTAGCTACGGTCGGGATCAAAATTCAGGCACTTCAACGATTGTACACCTTATAAATGATGTTGTGTCTTATTCTTAAGACCCTTAGGCACCTTTTAAGCGAAAAAAAAAATCGATTTTTGGAAAATTCTAGAGTGGTGTTACCCCTTAAGTGGAATGACCAAGGGGGCGAAATGCGAAAATACGTTTGGCATATCATATTTCTCGGTTCCTTAAAGAAAGCACGTCCGTTCCTTCTTATTGTTATGGAAATTAATTACATACGAGTAGGTATACTAGGGAAATGAATTAATTGCTCGGTTAGTTGATCCAGAAATTCAAAGTATCGGGTTCCCACTGAGGCATTGTGGGTTCAATCCTCTAATAGCTAATATCTCCTCCTGGCTTATTACGACGGTAGGAGGAAATCAAACATTTCCAAGATACGTGTACCTTTAAAACTAACCTCTTACCTTTTGAAAAGATACAGAGATTGATTTTGAAAGTCATCCTACGAAAACCATCGATATTTCCAACTACAGAGCTGTTTAACTCTTTTAGAGTCCTCAGTTTCAATAAAATCTTCAAAAAGAACACATTGTCACTAATTCACGAAGACCATTTCAATTCAACAATTTCCACAAAAATAAGTAACCGACCAAGATCACGTGGCAACTTAGAAATTAATAAATAAAAAATTAGAACTAGTAGGTCTCAACTCCATTACGCCTATCAAGATAAACATGTTTTATTGCCCTCCCATATAAAATCAAAACGGAAAAAAATATATGATTCTTTCAAATCACAAATCAAACAATTATACTCTTAATTGTAAATATGTATCTAAATTAAAAAAAAATTATAAGTCCTCTTGAAATATTGGATCAGGCCTTCAGGTCATTGGTTCGAAATATGACTTAAATTAAAATTTATTATGTTTATATCCTGTATGCGCCTTATTGTGGCATTTGTATACTTTCACTCTTCTATTATATATAATGCATTTTGTAATAACAATCATATACAATAACACAAAATTTATCTATATTACATTACTTGATGCATTTCATTTCTATATTTACTTACCATTACTATCGCTAGATGGCGCTGCTCTCCAACTCAAACATGAGAAATCTTTCTCTCTTGAGTTGAGTAGTTTTTGTTAAATAGATTTATACTTTTTTGTAATTAGCTATTAAGATATATCTGTATTACTAAATATTTTATGTGTATTTGCTTAAAATTAAAAAAAATTAAAATAAAAGTTTTCCTTCCTTTTAACAAGGTGATATGATTGAATTCACTTAATATGGTTAATGAATCTCAATTCATTCACTAGTATGACTGCGTTTGCTCATGACTTACATGTATTTTTTTTCATATAGTTGAAAGCTGTGTCAATAAAGCGAACGATAGAAGAACCCCAGAGAGTCTTTTGAAATCTTTCCTCCATAAAAAAAATGGTTGGTCTAATTCACACAACATAATCCTCGGCGTAAAAACTATCCGATGTATGAAATCATAAAAACACACGCAAAAAAAAACGCTTCCTTCCTTGAGAGAAGGCGCCCAGTCCTTTGTTTTCCACAAAAATAAGTAGCGGCAATTATCATTTCGATGTCAGTTTTATAGGCCACTGGCTATCATGGCCGGCTTTGCTAGTACTTTTTTCTCATGTATACATACATATTGCATATCCTTCAAAACTGGAAAATATTATATTTTTGATGCTCTGCTTGCGGCAGATTGATCAACTTTCCTATGAATTGTTCTACTATCGTAAGTTTTCAATTTATTTTTATATTTATTAATAGTACCCATTTTTCATATTCTAGTACCCTCTCCTGTCGAAGGTTGCTATCACCAGGGTTCAGGGCTCACTTTGCCCCAGCAAGTCAACGGAATTGCACCCGGTGCTCGGGCCCGGATTATGTATCATTTGTGTTATTCTTGTATTTGTCACCTTTTCATATCGTGACACAGGTTGTTCTTAATTGTGTGTCTAGTCTAACAATTTTGCAATTTTAAGTCATTATCCACAACAGCACTTATATATTCGTACATAATCTAACTTAAAAGTTATCAAAACATGTCGAATAATCGATATATCACTACTGGATTTGGCGTGGCATATACAAATAAGTACGACGATTTTGACACACCTATGAGTAACTTCATAAGACAACTTCCTATTGAATTCCGTTGCCTCATTTCGAAAGACTAGCACGCTTCACTTCAAAATAACACAGAGCGCAAAGTTAACCACCCCTTAATCGCATGACGTAATATGGGCATGCCATGGGAAACCAGAAAGGCACGCGTCACAAGTTTGAAGTTGAAACTTAAGAACCTAAATGCATGTACCGCGCCATATGCAAAACTATTGTTGAAGGTATAGTTTTAGACAAAACTACTGCTGTAACTTGAATACATTCACACGTCACAAACACATATACGCTATACAAAACGCAAAAGAAATTTGCATTTTTTAAATTGTTAGTGTTTTTAAAAGCTCGCTCGAAACAATCCGTGACGTACATTTTTTTAAAGTATTCACACAGCTGCTTAATTGGTCAATAATAAATTTGCAACAGTCCCCATTTAAAATATTTTTAAGTCTCAATTTTGTGTTTATAAAATGATTTAGATAAAGTTAGCCACTCTGTTGATGCAAACTTGCTGGGAGACAAATTAGTTCGATGTAGACCAATAAAAGGTAACAATCAATGCTTTTTAAAATCTTTTGATTATGAGATAATGCACTTTCTTTTTGATAAATGTTTTCAGGAAGCAATCCATTTTGGATCAGATTTCATTTATAAGATCCACATGCCCTGTCTATATATTATAGATCGATGTGTCAGATCATATCTTGGGATGAGCAATATCCTAAAAATAGTGACGTTGACCTAAACATAAATACGGGTAACAGGATATTTTGATTTTCATACCACTACAAACAGTGTTCGCGAGTTTTCAGATAGACTGACAAACATACTGCTTGGTTTTATAGCATAGATGAGAAACGCTATCATTTTTTCAATCAAGTTTTTTCCTCGGGATTTTTATTCCGATTGTATCCTGTAGCTTGTGGAAGATATCTCCGGCGCCATCCCCCGAGTGCTACGATCCATCAAACGGTGTTATGTCACTCTAAATGGCCATCTCTTGTCAATAACTAAGGCACATAAAAAATTTATGGACAAAATAATGGTGATGTACAAGAATGATGAATTCATCATAAAATATAATTTTTAATAGATTCTCACACGATCATTATCATCAAACAATTTTTGAAGCTCATTTGACCGGATAATATGTGAAGATACAATCAAGAAAACTTTGTTTAAAATAAAAAATTATCGAATTCGATGAAAGCCTAGATTGCACGTTGTGAATATTATTTATAGGAACGATAGACAAAATTTCGTAGTTTGAAGTTTAGTTTATAATTTTCTTATGAATTATATCAAAACTTTCAATATATTAACTGTCTTCAAACAGCAAAACGGATTCACGCGCAAAAGTAATATAATTGACGCAATATCTATTTAATAATTATTTAATTAAAAACTACTTTGTAGTCATCACTTTATTAATGAATACATATCAACATGTTTCGAAATCGAATCTTTCCTTATCAAGAATATAAATAATAATACAGTATTTTTTGTTTTTTTACATGAATACCGCACAAGAGTCCCAACTGCTCCCAACCGTCTGAAACCAGTGAGACTATGGCATCCCCGATTGGGGAATGTTATGAGGCTGAAGGTATTGGGGAGGGGAAGGAGAAGGGGAAGAAGAAGGTGAGGAAATACCTTGCTATTCAGATCTAGTCACCAAACACGGCTAAAAGCCATTTCAAGCAACGTTTCAATTCTGAACGGTGGTCTTTCACCAGGGCGATACTGAGAGTATTTTCCACTGTGGAACGTTCGCAAATATACTATATATTATTTTTAAATAAATTAATTGTGAAACAGCACAAATTAATTAAATAAAATTTACTTGCGCACGCCGGGATTTGAACTCGCTACCTCCGGATTCGTATTCGAGAGCCTTACCCCTCGACCATGGAGGCCGTCAGTATTCTGTATATTCCTGATAAAAAAGGGAAATATATATTAATAATGTGGTGATTATAGAGTAATTTTTAATTAATTTATTAATAATGATGCCACAGAGTAAATACCGAATGGTTTCGTTATATGGAGTTTATTTAGGAAATTAAGGACAATATTAAGTTGTCTTTCAGTACCAGTTCATATGCGAAAAACGTCACCTTCATATTTAAATAAAAAAAACGGATTTTAATAATAAAGCAGAACTTTAAAAAAAATCTTATTTTCCAAGTTATTAAAAAATATATCAGCTACTAAAGGGCTAATACTAAAAGCTATTGCTAAGCCACACTTTTGTTAAAAAATAATATTATCAAATTGAAAAAGTTTTCTTTTTAAACGACATTAAATAACTTATATAAGTCCTGTGACAAGTTCTTAGGAATATTCGATGAATTTAGTAATTTATTAATAATACTTTTTTGTCACTATGCTATACGTACACTTGACATTATTATTTTTTTGTTTTATATAAACGTTTTGTGGACAGATGATAATAGGGATGCAATTAATCACACTTATTATACAGTGAAAGTAAAATTATGACAGTAAGGCAATTGTACATAATACAGGTTCTCTGTACATTTTTAACAACATTGATACTGCTATAAGGTCACAACAAGTGCGCAATACTAGAATGGGTTCTTCTCTAATGCATCAGCTGGCAAATAACAGAACATCATTTGGACAAAGGAGTTTTTCTTGTAAAGCTCCTTTGTTATATAATAGGCTCAGTGACAATATTAAAACTATAGACTAGATAAATTTATTTTAAAAAATGGCCTAAAAGTCCATGTTAGCTGAGAATGGTGATTTCGCTTTATCCATGTTATCTCTTATGTTGTAATCAATGTTGTAACTATTCTCTGTATTATCATTATTATTTACTTATTATTATTATTTATTACTATTTACATATTATTTATATGTTTTACCTACCTATTATTATTTACTTATTACTATTTACATAATTTTATTTACTTATTATTATTTATCGTTTCACTAACATTGTAAAGCCGCTTTTCTCAATACAGGACTATCCTGATGAGATGAGTGGCTAATGTTTTTGTTTTGCTTTTAAATTTAAAAATAAATAAATAAATGTTATACAGGGGCAATATACCTATATTGATCAAATCGTGATTGAAATTTGTAAAACATTTTTTTATGGAACAACTGTATAAAATATGATTTAGATCTTCTCCTTCAACATGACACTCGCACTAGGTAGAACTGTTAACCTCTTTTTTTGTCAGGTGTCAAAAAAGCCTAGAAATACTTAAACAAATATGTAATAGAAACTGTAAGGCTTTAAATAAAGCAAAATGGCTTCATGATGCGAGATTTTTTCCTATCTTTAAATGACGGTCTTTCACTTAGCCGAAGCATAATCATAATTTAATCGTTTACACAAATCTTGCATTCTAAAAGCAATTACCCAGCGTTAATTCCAGAAGCATGAGGCCATGTATCAAAGATACCCATTATCCACTGAAAGGTCATGCGGGATACATTTGAAAACAAAGATTCAGAAGCCGCACTAAAAGCCTTAATTACTCTCCCATCGAGCCTCCCAAGGACTCGCTACAAAAGACATACTGTGGATGCAACCCATTCAGTCCGTAATCGGGGAAATTAATCAGGCTTTAAACAAAGGCACCCAACGGCATGGCTTTTACGGGGCACTGTTGAATGCCGTAACTCTCGTGAAGGAAGTACGAGTATGAGACCAATACCATTGGATAAACTACAAATTGCTGCAAACATCGTGTTTCAAGTGTCCTTTATACTTCTGAATATCTCCTTGAAGGAGCGGTGAGACCCCTGCGCTGGGCACTAACGGTCGCGGGTTCCCAATTATTCTCAACATTCTCCCCGTTAGTTCAATCTGTAGGGATATTTACCATATTTGCAAAATCGATTATACAATATCTTAGTTTCCACTGTTTCATATAGATGGTACTATCGGCAAGCCAGTACAGTAGCGTTATCTGAGAACCAGTCAAGGTCAGACAGACAGATTATTACCAGTGAATTAGAAGGAGCTTACCTTCCTGGCTCCCCAAATCCATGGGTGGGCTGGTTCATAAATTATCACAATTTAAATAATTATAATTAACTTACTCAAATATGTAGGGTTAAAATAGGAAGGGAAGATGGGATCCAAAGACTTACCCCTGATCCTTATTTCTCCATAAGCCTCTTCTTTGGCTGTCTCACTGAGCACATAAATAAATTAATAATTAGTACTGTGTATAAAGTGTATTTAAAGTGTATTTTAAGTGTGTACAAAGTGTATTTTCAATTATATAATTAATAATGATGCCACAAAGTTATCAATCATTTGAAGAAATTATAAATTAATAAGAGTTCAACATAAAAAAACACAGACGATATTCATCTGCGGCGGGACCACAATCTGATAGATCGCGGAAAATTAATGCGTAGTGAACGAAATCACAGGGGACAAGGATGCTGGTAAAGTCGATGGACTAGGAATGGACTATAATTGGGTAGGTTTATAAGGATGCGTATTATTGTGCAAATCAACTATAAGTCTATATAAGTTGAACCGTTACCGGCGCAACCAATTCATTATACTGATATTCATACATATCCAAGCGTTGTTTTAATCAGAGTTAGCAAGAGATTACGGTCATGTTGAGAAACCACCGCCTCCAAGATGTTTATATATGAAATACAGGAATAGGTAATAAAATAAAAATAAAAAAAAATTCGGTATAAAAAATACCCTGCGTGAAGGAATATACAAAAATAAAAAAAACTGTGCATCACTTAGTGAATGCATTTAGAAGTAAATTTACTGTTTTTGAAATTATATCCAAACCGAGCTATAATCAAATCAAAACGGATACAATCCTATGATTTATACGAGATATTCATTATGTCTCCATTACACTGTTGTATACAATCCTATGATTTATACGAGATATTCATTATGTCTCCATTACACTGTTGTATACAATCCTATGATTTATACGAGATATTCATTATGTCCCCATTAAACTGTTGTATTTAGTATTTATTTGTAATAATAAATATGATTGTTGTCTCCCTCTAATATTTCATTCTCTTTTCTCTCTTTTTTGTAATATATCTCCCTCTATATTTTTAAAAATAATTTCAATATAATTTTAACTAACTAACTGACCATCACGCCGTTTACCCTGATGTATGGCAGTGAGGCATGGAATTGGCAGAGGAAGGATGATAGTAAACTGAAAGCCGTAGAAACGAGATCTCTGAGGAGAATGTGTGGTAAAATCATGTATGATGGTGTGGAAAATATTGAGATTCGTAAAGAATCCAAGACTTAAGAAAGATTGAGAAAGTGACGCTTAGATGGTTTGGGCATGGAGAGCGAATGAACGAAGAAAGGAGTGTAAGAGGAATATATGACGCGTATGTGAATGGAAGAAGAAGTAAGGGAAGCTCGTGGAAGACAAGGCATCAAATACTTGAGTCGGGCCATGTCAGATGTCGTAATAATAGAAGAGAATGTATGAATGTGAATGAAGCCTGAAGTGTATGCCAAGATCGAGTTGTTTGGCGGTCCGTCCTCTCTGCCTACCCCTGCGGAGAAACGGCGTGATGGTTAGTTAGTTAGTTATGTTTAGTTATTATATTTGCCCCGACGTAGCTTGATCGAAAAATTCGTTGTTTATAGCAAAGTATTTGTTTTATTTAATATTACGTCAAACCACAAAGTGATTGCTTATTATGAAAACATTTAGTTACTTCTTAATAAACAAACAAGTACCTAAAATACAGAATTGTAACAGAGGCGTTGATCAAGGTTATTGGGAAAAAAGTGCCTCTAGTTAATAAAGACACCCTTATGGAATCATTGTGGCGTGGGCACTTGTAAAAATAACATCGCTGTAATTTTAAGCTGAATAAAATTTATTGAGAAACAGAGCGGGCTACAATTTTTCGTTTTTCAGTTATTTTATTTTTTTTTTAAAACCAAGAAAACATGTTTAAAATAAGTAGTTTTACAAATTACAAGGTTTTAGAAAATTATTTCAAGGATCCGTACCAATAACATGTCTCTATGTAATATCCAGTAAGTGGTTATATACATTTTACTGGGCGGGGATAGTACGATGCTAGGTATTGATACATGGTAAAGATACAGAGGTATATGAAAAAAGTGTATAGTGTGTGTGTGTGTGTGTGAGTGTATGAGCGTGTATGTGTACCTATGTGCCTGAATAGTGCCATGTACTGGAAATTTGTGATTGCTTTTTTTAATTTTTTTTTATATGAAACCGCACAAGAGTCCCAACTGCTCCCAACCGTCTGGAGCCAGTGAGACTATTGCATTCCACATTGGGGAATGTTGTGCGGCAGAAGGTATTGGAGAGGGGAAGGAGAAGGGGAAGAGGAAGGTAGGGATATAGGGAAATACCTGGCTATTCAGATCTGGTCACCAAACACGGCTAAAAGCCATTTCAAGCAACGTTTCAATTCTGAATGGTGGTCTTTCACCAGGGCGATACTGAGAGTATCTTCCACTCTGGAACGTGCGCAAATACACTATTATTGTAAATGAATTAATTGTGAAACAACACAAATTAATTAAATAAAATTTACTTGCGCACGCCGGGATTTGAACCCGCGACCTTCGGATTCGTAGTCGAGAGCCTTACTCCTCGACCATGGAGGCCGTCATTGATGTTAGGAATAATATTTTTCTTGATGACGGTAGGGGAGTTAAAAAATATGTCGAGATTTAGGTTGGGACAAGGATTATTAAATGTCTGAAGAACACGGGAAATTGGTGAATTTGTTTTGTTGTTTAATGTGTAAAATAATTTGGTGTGGAGAGTACGTTTCGATGGTATGTTGAGGTTAATTTGAGATATGAGTTCAAGGCAGTTTATTACCTCATTTAAGATTTTATACAGGAATATAATGTCGGCTACCGGTCGCCATAGTTTCAGAGATTGGAGTGCGTGGACTGGTATAATTGATCACAAACGATTTTTTCAAGAACTTTAGTTAGGATAGGAAGTCAATAGAGAGAGATGTCGATAGTTTGTGACGTCGTGTTTCTCGCCTTTTTTTAAATGAGAAAGTGTTCCTTCAGTTAAGAATTTTTTGTAAATTTCGTTAAACGGACGCTAGATATATTTACCACAGTTTCGAATGAAAATTCCTTTAAAAAGTTATTAAACGGGAAGGGATTTATTATTTTTTCGTTCGATGTTTTTCGTTTCACAACACAGTTTATTTGAATGTTTTTTATTTGATTTTTAAAGTTTTTTCATGTTCACCTATTATCGTTGTATTTATTATATTCCATACAATACTCAATCGGCCGTAGTAAAGGGTTTCCGGATAATAAACATGCTTTAAAAATGTTTATATTTTACAACGTTATCATAATCAATAAAACTATTACCCACCTATTGCGCTGTAAGTACCTACTTACTTCTTTTGTACTTGTTATTATGTTTTTATTTTGTATACCTACGGCCTTATATATATATTCCCCACTTCTCAGTATGTTCACACTACTAAAACAATATAACACATTTAAATAAATCAATTACGAAAACATTGTCATTTAAATACGGGAAAATATATTATATCTGTAAAAACCTCACTGAATAGAGAATTTTAATTATTTTCTAATTAACTAAATCGGTTTTACCGATAATAAATAATTATTTTAAGAACCCGTCCCAATTAGAATTGGGTGGGAGTAAATAAAATCATATAAATTCGTCGTCGCAATGTGGATTAAGCGCAGTTTGAGAATGGCCTTGAAAGCCGAAACAGTTGTC
>JAHDVE020010894.1:0-33791 GCA_022606495.2 Halesus radiatus
AACATTGTTGATATTTTTGAATAATATATTAGTAATGTTTAGTTTTTTTATAAATAAATAAATATTAATTAATTAATTCGAATAAATAGCTTTCTTATCTTAAAGATTTGCTTCCCGAAAATCCGAAATCCATATTTTATCTTGAATACTTTTGCATTTTGGTCTTTTCCAAATCAAACTTTTTTTTCCTTCAAATGGAAACCTTTTTGATGATGTACTGGATTGTACTATGATAAAAGAATATTACTAAATTCATTTTAAAAAATTACATGTAAAAAATAATACATAAACCGAAAAAATGTTTGATGTTGTTAATATATGTTTTGAATATCAAAATATTGAGCAACACTTGACGCAACGTTTATAATGTCTTGGTTTTACGGCTTATTGGATTACTTCGTCTCCTTCAGCTATTTACTGGCGATAACTATTGCTTTTCCTACCATTTTCTTACTCTTCAAAATCTATCGAATCCATTCTGATTCCTTCAACTTCCCCGACCAAATCCGAATCGGCGTTGCTGGATTGTCGAACCACCCTAATCACAAACTTTGGCTCACAGTTTACTACCTTCTTCAACTACACGACGTGTTCGTTATCTGTGCTGCCAACCGATATGTTAAGTTTGAGTGCTTAAATCAGAATTTAGATATCATTTGTGGTGAGTGTATAGTGGTTGTCCAGATATTGTTCGATATCGTTATTTGTTAATAGGGAACGAGATTATAGGTAGTTGTAGAGAATGTTCCTCAGCAAGTGCTGCATCAGCTTTAACGCTCTAGGATGTTCGTCTAACCACTGCAACTTTTGAAAGAATCCGTTGGTTGCTTTCAGAGTATGCATTATTTTCGTGAACATCACGCGAGCGTATTAAGAAATTGAAAATTCTAATTTTCGACTATGAGATAATCGACAGCCATAGAACTATTTTTGTTCAGCTTCCCAGTACCGGTCTTAAGGATTCAGGTTTGACAGTTAACTGATCGAGGAATAGTAGATAAAAGACTTGAGAGTCGAAATCGTTTCTAAGTGGATATTCTGGCGGGTGTTGCTCCTCACGAGCGAGAAGAGGTAGATAGTAAACAGGTTGAGAGCTTGACTATCGCTGGGATTGTGGTGATTTTTCTAAGGCAAGACCAGGATTTCGTCGGAGTTGTAAGTAAACTTGAAATTGGGAGGAGCCATTTAGAATTGGAAAAGCTAGTATTTTCTGTTTTGAAGATACGCTAGTTAATCAATAAACATACTTCCTGTGGATGAGGAATCGTCGCTACTTTGAGACATTACTGATGTTAGACAGTCGTATTGATGGAGAAATGCTATTTTTATAAATATCACAGAATGAGTGAATTCTTACTCTTATTATTTACTTATCAAGTTAATTTGATATTTTGTATAATATATTAAAAAATCAAACATGTATCTATGGATATATGATATATTAATACTATCCTTACTTTTCATGTTGTTAAGATAAATAAAAAACTATATCAAATTAAAACAATTCATTCATGACCTGAAACGGAGTGAGTATTTAAAGATATAATAATTCTTTCTGAATCATTTTTTTTGTTGTTCTGCTTTTTTCTTGGTATGCCTTCAAATATTAAATAAGCTTGAATTTGTATATCCTTATATTTTTTAAATTGTCTTGAAAAAGTGGATTTATTCAAAATGGACGAAATAAGAAATAAATACATGTATGTATATTTTCTGAAACTAATAATCGCATTTATAATAAAAAGTTATATATAAATAATATTTTTTATTTATTTTTGTATCCATTGTAAAAATCCTCAAAAGACTAATAACGCATAGACGATGCCAATAATAACTAATTTAATCATCTTCCTGGCTTGTAAAAAAATAAATTAAACCGAATACATCGCTTTGTTTATGGATTTATTTTTGTTTATTTTTCTCGTAGTTGTCCAACACATACTCTGCGCCAACTTGACACCTGCCTTTTCCGGAAGCAATACTCTTGTAAGCTCCCCCGCCCCGGATACTGCTACTGCTTGCGCTAATTCCTTTAACTTGCCCATCAGCCAAGCTCCGAGTGCCATATGGGTTTGGAATGGACCCGGAGATGATGCTTCCTGTGACATGAACATCCAAGTGTATCACACCTTCAGCATCGTCTGCCCAGGAACGCCCCTACAGGTTTATCTTAATTGCCAAGCCAAGTATTCAGCCACACTGGGCAGTTTTTCTGCAAGCGGCAGTTATGGGTCAACCGCTGACGTGTATACCGTTCCGACAACAAGTTATTCTTGCAGTAAAAAAAAATCATTGATATTAAAATATAGAGTTATTACTTTTTTACACTTTATCCACCTCAGAAATAAGGCATATATACAAGTTAGATATATATATATATTTTATATTTATGTATATTTTTTATATTATTGTCCCTACTAAAATTACTAACTATCTAACTAACTCTACTAACATATTCTTAACTATATGCTTTAACTGTTAAAGATCAAAATGTAACCCTGAAGATAACCGCAACAAATACAGCTGGGTTTTTCACCTGGAACTGTTGGAACAACGCTGCAGGACTTATTTATGCAGTAACCACGGCTGACTGCACCAAATGCACCTCCATCCAGTACTATAGCTCCAGCACCTGTACTTGCATCGCTTGTTCCCAAACTATGGTTGGCTGTTCGGCCTGCACCTCTGGTAGCATCTGCACTGCTTGCTACACAGCCAATAATTTTGTCCTCTCCTCCAATGCTTGTGTCTGCAATTCAGGGTATGCTCTAAGTGGAACAACCTGTTCGGCCTGCAGTTCCTTAATTACAGGTTGTCTCACTTGCAGTTCCAATACTGTTTGCACCACATGCAATACTGTTGGATTCTTTACCCTATCAGCCTCAGTATGTGCTTGTAGTTCAGGATATGTTCTGGACTCATCATCATCTTGCGTGACTTGTTCCTCAGTCCTAAATAACTGTGTCACCTGCTCTTCCACATCGGTTTGTTCCACTTGCTTGTCTGGATATGCTGTCAACAACTCTGTCTGTACTGCATGTTCCAGTCTGATTACTGGCTGTACCATATGTTCAACTTCCTCAATATGTAGCACTTGCAACACAGCTGGCAATTTTAACTTATCAAGCTCAACTTGTGTTTGCAATTCAGGATACGCACTAAAGTCCGGAAGTTGCGTTGCTTGTTCCTCAATCCTCACGAACTGCCTTACCTGCTCCTCGGCTTCCGTCTGTAGCACTTGTTCTTCTGGTTATGCAGTTAAGAATTCGGTGTGTGTTGCATGTTCATCCCTTATCACGGGTTGCACTTCTTGTTCAAGTGCGACGACTTGTACAATATGTAATACGAATTCGAATTTCAATCTGTCTGCCTCATCCTGTCTCTGCACTTCAGGCTATGCCTTGAGTTCAGGAAGCTGCATCACCTGCTCTTCAGCAATGACTAACTGCCTTACGTGTTCATCGACAACAATGTGTTCCACTTGCTCTTCTGGCTATGCCGTCAATAACTCTATTTGCGCCTCCTGTTCCTCGCTCATCATCGGGTGCACTATCTGTTCCACTGCGTCAACCTGCACGACATGCAATACTGCTGGCAACTTTTAAATTTCTTCATCATCATGTCTGTGTAGCTCAGGCTATGCCTTGAGTTCGGGAAGCTGTGTAACTTGTGTATCAGTGTTGAGCAACTGTTTGACTTGTTCATCCACTTCAGTCTGCTCCACTTGCTCCTCTGGCTATGTGGTCAATAACTCCGTCTGTGCCTCCTGTTCTTCGCTCATCACAGGATGCACAGTCTGTTCAAGTACCTCGACCTGCACCACTTGCAACACAGCTGGCAACTTTTTTTTGTCATCATCCACCTGTTTGTGTAATTCAGGATACGCTCTAAACGGAACTTCTTGTGCAACATGCAGTGACTTGCTAGGCTCTACTTGCCTCACTTGTAGCTCTGCGAGTGTCTGTTCTACCTGTTCATCTGGTTATACTGTGAAGAACTCTGTATGTGCCGCCTGTTCCTCACTCCTCACTGGCTGCACAGTCTGTTCAAGTACCTCGACCTGCACTTCCTGCAATACCGCTGGCAACTTTTATCTGTCTGCTTCATCCTGTCTGTGTAGTTCTGGCTATGCCTTGAGTTCTGGAAGTTGTGCTACCTGTTCCTCAGCGATGACCAACTGCTTGACTTGCTCGTCCGTATCTGTCTGTTCCACTTGCTCTTCTGGTTATGCGGTTAACAACTCCGTCTGTGCCGCCTGTTCCTCACTCCTCACTGGCTGCACCACCTGTTCCTCAAAAACTGCCTGCACCGCTTGCAACACGGCTGGCAACTTTTTTTTGTCATCTTCCATCTGTTTGTGTAATTCTGGATACGCTCTCAACGGAACTTCTTGTGCACCGTGCAGTGAGTTGCTTGACTCGAGTTGTCTCACTTGTAGCTCTGCGAGTGTTTGCAGCACCTGTTCATCTGGTTCAACGGTTAATAACTCCATCTGTGCCTTCTGTTCCTCATTAATCACTGGCTGTACAGTCTGTTCAAGCACCTCGACCTGCACTTCCTGCAATACCTCTGGCAACTTTTATCTCTCCGCTTCATCCTGTCTTTGTAGCTCAGGCTATGCCTTGAGTTCGGGAAGCTGTGTAACTTGTGTATCAGTGTTGAGCAACTGTTTGACTTGTTCATCCACTTCAGTCTGCTCCACTTGCTCCTCTGGCTATGTGGTCAATAACTCCGTCTGTGCCTCCTGTTCTTCGCTCATCACAGGATGCACAGTCTGTTCAAGTACCTCGACCTGCACCACTTGCAACACAGCCGGAAACTTTTTTTTGTCATCATCCACCTGTTTGTGTAATTCAGGATACGCTCTAAACGGAACTTCATGTGCACCGTGCAGTGACTTGTTAGGCTCTACCTGCCTCACTTGTAGCTCTGCGATTATCTGTTCTACATGCTCTTCAGGTTCCACGGTGAATAATTCTGTCTGTGCCACTTGTTCCTCGCTCATCACTGGATGTACTGTCTGTTCGAGCCCATCGGTTTGCACATCTTGTGACTCTACTGGAAATTTTGTTTTATCCTCCTTAACTTGTATATGCAGCTCAGGTTATGCACTACAGTCATCTTCTTGTATATCCTGTTCCTCGGTGCTGAGCAATTGTCTGGTTTGCTCATCTACTTCCGTATGCACGAGCTGCATTTCGGGTTACGCCGTAAACGCTTCGATCTGTTCTCCTTGCTCGAGTTTATTAGTGGGATGTACTCTTTGTTCTAGCTCAACAGCATGCACCATTTGCGATACAGCTGCTCATTTCTCCCTGTCGGCCTCGACTTGTACATGCAATTCTGGATATATTTTGAGTTCTGGCAGCTGTGTAGCTTGCTCTCAATTTCTTTCAAATTGTTTGACATGCTCTTAAACTACTGTATGTACCAGTTGTGCATCAGGCTATACTATTAACGGAACCATTTGTACTAGCTGCAATTAATTGATTATTGGATGCACTACTTGTTCAAACCCTTAAACTTGCACCACCTGCAACACTTCTGACAATTTTTACCTCTCGTCTCTATTATGTCTATGTAGTTAAGGTTACACATTGAGTTCGGGAGATTGTGTTGCTTGTGTTTCAGTGTTGGACGATTGCCTTACTTGTTCCTCTATATCATACTGTTCAACCTGCGCTTCCGGTTTCACGGTGAATAATTCCGTTTGTGCCACTTGTTCCTCATTAATCACTGGCTGTACAGTCTGTTCAAGCACCTCGACCTGCACTTCCTGCAATACCTCTGGCAACTTTTACATTTCTTCATCATCATGTCTGTGTAGCTCAGGCTATGCCTTGAGTTCGGGAAGCTGTGTAACTTGTGTATCAGTCTTAGACAACTGCTTGACTTGTTCCTCCACGTCTGTCTGTTCCACTTGCTCTTCTGGATATGCGGTCAATAACTCCGTCTGTGCCTCCTGTACCTCATTAATCACAGGATGCACAGTCTGTTCAAGTACCTCGACCTGCACCACTTGCAACACAGCCGGAAACTTTTTTTTGTCATCATCCACCTGTTTGTGTAATTCAGGATACGCTCTAAACGGAACTTCATGTGCACCGTGCAGTGACTTGCTAGGCTCTACCTGCCTCATTTGTAGCTCTGCGAGTGTCTGTTCTACCTGTTCGTCTGGTTCCACTGTGAATGACTCTGCGTGCGCCACTTGTTCCTCATTAATCACTGGCTGTACAGTCTGTTCAAGTCCCATGATCTGCACTACCTGCAATACCTCTGGCAACTTTTATCTCTCCGCTTCATCCTGTCTGTGTAGCTCAGGCTATGTCTTGAATACGGGAATTTGCATCACCTGTTCCTCAGTGTTGAACAATTGCCTTACTTGTTCCTCCACGTCAGTCTGTTCAACCTGCTCTTCAGGTTTTACGGTGAATAATTCCGTTTGTGCCAGCTGCACTTCTTTGATAGTTGGTTGCAGCGTCTGTTCAGATTCCTCAACCTGCGTGACATGCAATACTGCTGGCAACTTTTAAATTTCTTCATCATCATGTCTGTGTAGTTCAGGCTATGCCTTGAGTTCGGGAAGCTGTGTAACTTGTGTTTCAGTCTTCGACAACTGCCTTACTTGCTCGTCAACATCTGTCTGTTCCACTTGTTCTTCTGGCTATGCGGTCAGTAACTCTGTCTGTGCCACCTGCTCCTCACTCCTCACAGGCTGCACCACCTGCTCCTCAAAAACTGCCTGCACCGTCTGTGCTTCTGGGTACGCCCTTGTCTCTTCCAGCTGCTCGACATGTGTCTCTCTCCTGACAGGCTGTTCCCTTTGTTCATCTTCTTCAGTCTGCACCTCCTGCTAAAGTGGTTACGCTCTCAGCTCTAACGCCTGTGTAACTTGCGGAAGTGCGTTACTTGGGTGTTTGACGTGTTCCTCGACTTCTTTCTGCTCCACTTGTGACACTACGAATAACTTCGTACTCTCCACCCCGTCTTGTGTTTGTGCCAATGGCTACACCCTTAAGAACAACGTCTGTACTCCTTGTGGAAATCTTCTGACCGCTTGCACGAACTGCACTTCTACCTCCGTCTGCACAACGTGTAGCAGCGGCTATGCTCTTAACACGACTACCTGCAATACATGTGCATCGTTTCTCGTGGGTTGTGTCACGTGTGCCAGCAAAACCGTCTGCTCGACATGCGATCAGCCCAACCAGTTCGTTCTTGTCGGAACGGCGTGCACATGCAACAATAGCTACACCCTCAATAATAGTGTTTGCACTCTCTGCACCTCTCTCATGACAGCCTGCACGAACTGCACCTCCCCGACAGTCTGCACCACCTGCTCGACTGGCTACGCCCTCAACATATCGACCTGTAATACTTGTGCCTCCTTCATCCCTGGCTGTCTCACCTGCTCCAACAAAGCCACCTGCTCCTCTTGCGATGCGAATGCCCAGTTTGTGTTAATGTCGCCGTCCTGTGGGTGTATCGATGGCTATTATTTCAACTCGACCGCTTGTCCAGTATGTGACCCGAATTGTCTCACCTGTGCTGGTACATCAACGACTTGCCTTTCATGCATCGTTGGTCTCTTTCTCGCCAATGACATCTGCAACACTTGTGCCCCTGGCTGTCTCAACTGCACATCCCTTACTCAATGCACGAGTTGTGACACTTCTGCGTATTCCCTCATTGACGGAATCTGCACCTGTTTCAATGGAACCTTCCTTGATACCACAGCCAGATAGTGCGAACCCTGCCACACTACTTGCCTGACCTGTTCAGGAGCCAGCATTAACTCTTGCACTTCATGCACGTATAACAACTTCTACCGAATTCTCAATGGATCCACATGCAGCTGCAACTCCACAAACTACGAAGAATCGATTGCAACGTACCCTGCTTGCCAGATCATCAACACAGATTGGTGTTAACAAGGCTTCTACTAGGACACCACTCTCGACAGCTGCCAATAAATTTGTGGCGATGGTCTGCTCTTCAACTATGTTTGTGACGACGGCAATACTGTTAGTGGTGATGGCTGCTCGTCCACTTGTACGGTAGAAACCGACTACACCTGCATCAACGGCACCTCCACTTCGCCTTCCGTCTGCAGTTATAACCAGCCGCTCTTCTTCACCATTGTGTCTGCCGAGAAAGACCCCTACTCCAACAGCATCACTTATGTCCTGTCATACAGTCCCAACCTGCCCAACATCGCCTCACTCAGCAACCTGCCCGATCTGATGAAGACGACTATTCCCCACGACAGCATTGCAATCACATACGCCAACAGTCAGATCGTCCTCGTGATCAAGTATAATGTGACCATCCAGGACACGAAGCAGTCCATCAGCCTGAACCCACCCGACTCCAACAGTCGACTGTTCGCCTTGCCCCTCTCCACCATCGAATTCACTGTCATCTCCACCAACAACTACGCCGTGGTATACTACGATGTTAGCCTTTATTCCTAGATTTAATCTGTTGAGTCTATAGCACAGGTTTCTCAAGCTGTAGCGCTTGGGGGAATGGGTGTTGGTATTCTTTTTGCAAAATCCCTCTCTCTCTAACTAGTAAGTGTTCTTCAATATTCTTACCTTGCAGAGTCGACAGTTAATAACACCAACCCCGTTAAGAGCCCAATAAAAATACTTAAATATATGAATGGATATAATAAACTCTTCAAGAATTTGGGTATCAACTTCACAACTAGTATGATCGTCGATTCTAATAGCTCTCGTTTATTGCAGGAGGTTGTCGAAGTCGTTCAAGTTAATACTCGTTTGCAATCACTCGATTATAACTTGCATTTAATCTAGAATTTCAACTATATGTATCTTGCACTGATCTGTGTATTTTTACTGGCTCTGTTTTTAAAAACCTTTGGAAACTGTGCTAACAAAACCATAATTCGAAATGCAGGGAATTTCATCCTCAAATAGTTGGCGATGATGATGCTTTTCTTTAATGTCAATAATATGGGATTCAGCTTGGGGATCCAGTTTCGATATCTGCTTTTCGACCAGGTTTGGGAAACAATGCTGATAATTAGTTGGACGTTGGCTGGCATGAGTCTGCTCATACTGATTGCTTACCTTGTATTTTATGTCAGAAGCTCTATGAAAAATGAGTAGTTTGGAGACTTCAATTCTAAATTCAAAGATGATCACTGGTCGCAGAATCATTACGCTCTCATCATCTCTTGCAGATACGTTTCTAATTTTGCTGCAGGATATTTTAATGAACACCCACAAGTATGTTTCGGGGTGCTCGGAATCGAGGCATTCATACTTATCTATATCCTACTCAAAAGACCCTACAAGACTCTATTTGACAACACTTTGGGAGTCGTCAACGAACTAGTCTTGGTCTTCGTCACCAGTGGAAATATGTATTACCGTAATTTTAGCAATCCATTATCCACAGATGGAAACTTTGCTTTTCCAGCCTGGATTCAGTTGATCGTGCTCGGTGGTTGTGTGGTCCTCAACTCAATCGGTCTTCTTTACGCATTCTACCTAAAATGTAAATCTTCGAAAAAACCCAAGCAAGTACTACCTGAAAGCTCTTAACGAAACATTAAAAACTAATAAGGCGAAGAGGGAATTCATGAAATCATTTAGAGAATCCCTCAAAATAAAAAACGCAAACTGCTTCGTCAGAAAATAGAGGAATAGCTAGATAATGACATGCCAATTTCTTCAAAGAGAAGACTCGATTCGTCCTCTCATCAGCTGACAATTTCTCCAATTAATATTGCGAGAAACAGAGACATCCTTCCCAGTCAGCCTTCGACTCGAGTTGATGTCATAAACGTCGTCGATATGGAGGATACACCAAATTAATTCTAAGGAGTTGAACGAATTTAATTAGGAATTCCAATGCCAAAGAAACCTAAAAAACTTAGATTTCAACGAAAGTGATATTTTTTCTAAGATCTTTTTATTATTTTATTTTCCCCCAATATTTTAAATATAAAACATAACGTATTTTAGTAATGCTATAATAATGTTGAGTAATTCATGTATCTGCTACTCTATAATATAAATAGACACCAATCGATTTTCAATCAAAATCTGATCATAGGGACTCAGATTATGAGATTAGTGATCATAAATCAACCGAAGGGTTATTTTTTGTCTTTCAAAGCTGAAATTTTTGACGTGTTGGCTTAGCTTCGCAATAGATTTTTATTATGTAATTGAGTGCTTTCGACACTATTATTCCTATGATTCCTATTATTCTGCTGACTTCCCATATTTTGGTAGCTTAATCTGTAGGCTTTGCGTATGGATTTGTATTGCTCTTGTTACTTTGCAGATATCTCTTTCTTATTGGGAAATGTAGTATACTCCGGTATTATTTTCAGGATGTTGTTGAGGCTAAATGAATTCACACACAAAGCCATCAAGCAGAAGGTAAAGAACATCAAAATCTAAAGTTTGATTCCAGGCATGTCACTGGTTCAATGCTTAAATATTAGATTATGTATTAATTGAAATGTATTTTAGTCTAAAAGTGTTGTTATTTTATATTTATTTTTACTTCTTCCAAATAATTGTAAGAGCTGTTTTATGAACTTCAATAATTTTAATTTTTATAAAAAAGGATTGTTAAAAAAAATAAAAGATATTTATCGGATATATTCATATTCAAGAGGGAAAAATACATTAAATAAAAGATAAAATATATTTATCCCTTGCCTATAGCTGAACAGATAAATAATAATGATAATAAGTAAAAAAATACTTAAATCAATTAAAGCCATAGTTCTGAAGCATCTCAAGATGACTTAGCTTCTATTTTCTCTCCTCATTGACCAACGCCAACTTCTCCATGAACAATCTCTGCTTTCTTTCTTCTGCCTTCTTCTTATTAGGAGTTGTCAAGTCCTTCCTCCCTTCTGCCTCAACACTCACTCGGAGCGGACTGAAGGCTAATTTCAAGACATCCTTTGGCTGGTGCGCATAAGTAATATGCCTTTTTCTCTCATCCAAAACTTTGGTGTTTGGGAGAGTGGTAAACTTCTGCTCAAGTGACGAAATAAGGAGCTGCCGATCCATCGTGCTTTTACTCACCATTCGGTGGTTGAAGAGAGGGACTGGCTTCAGGTCCTCCTCTGCGGAGGGTTACTATTTCGTAAAGCAATACAATGAAGTGGGCGGTTTTCGGTTGAACCCTTCGTTGCTAGTGAGCTTAAAAAATTCTTTATTAAAACCAGTATTTAAAGAAACCGAATTTATTGCCTTGGTTGTATTTGGCTGTTAAGTGCTATAAGAAATGGTATTTGTGTAATGGAGTGAAGCGTAATGGTTGGCTCTCTCCTGTTTGGTGCTTTGGATCTCCTGCTAAATATCTTCAATTAAACTGTATCGAGGTTTACGAAGCTCATGCGCAATCGAAATTAATTCCTGGCTTTTCGAGTCCTCGTGAACCTGAGAGGTCTTTTTACTAACCGGCGTCCCTACTTTCGTAGGTTGCTTTTGTTGCTATTGATGTTGCTCTCGAGTAGAGGCATGATATTTCTAGAGCATGCGATCTTGTCTGTTAAGATATGGGTGATTCGGCAGGCTAGGTACTGACGTGCCTCCCTTTTCAAGCGATGCGCGGATGACTGCGTTGGCGTGACCGGTGTACTTGGGATTGAAAGCGATTGGGGATTTCAGTCTTCTGTCGATGAGCGTGGTTTCACCGGTCAGTTTATCTATAGCATAATTCTTATTGTTCTGGAGGTCCTCCCTTTGTTAGAATAAATGTACCAGTAAACGCTCTTCGATAAGCTAAGCATGATCGGTGCTTGTGGGATTTAAAAAAATGCCGAGTTGAACAAAAAAAGAAAACAAGAATATAACGCTAAATAAAATTATTTTAATGGAGAATAAATCAAGTTTTATTTTTATCATATACTAGCCACAAGAATGTATATCGATTCAAGAAAAATTAATAATTTTTAATAGCTAATATATTTACCAAGCCATCAAATAAACAACTTTTGAAATATCACAAACTGATTGATTTATAAATATTAAACGTAAGTAAAGTTAAAAAAAATGATCCACAACAAAGCAGCAATATCTATATTTAGAGACTGTCTCAAGCTGGTCCCTAGAATGGTTCCTAATAGTAATCAATCGACAGTGGCTATTGCGAGAACCCTGATCAGAAAATAATTCGAAAGGCATAAAGATGTGTTTGATGCAGACCAGATCCATATTCTCAAAATGAAGTATAAACACATCATAATTATAATCAATCTACTATCTATTTTCTTTTTTTTGGCATCTTAGTGCAGTAAAAGGGATAAGCAACTACCTTATCCACACCATCCAAGAATAGTACAAGCTCAACCCCAACAGAGCAGTGTTTGAACCGGAAAGCTAATAGGAAGAGTCGGAAGATCAACAACAAATCAAGATCACTGAGGACGAGCTCGAAAGGATGCAATTCAGGGACCAGCTCCATAACAAAAACAAAATCCTATGAACCTTTTCTATTGAATGCATTTAATTTATCTGAATATGATTGTTTTCATTCATCAAAAAACAATTTTTTGCTTCTTGATTTAGTATAATGTTAATCTCCATCGCATAAATCTAATTCTTAAATTTTAAGTTAAACTTTCTATTCGATAGGTTTACCACCTTCCTTTATTTCTGTTCATTGTTGATTTTTGTGATGTTGTTAGAAGTTAGGATTTTTTAGTGATGTTTGTAAAAAAGTATATATATATATATTTTTATTATCAGTATACAAAATAAATAAAAAAATACCCACATTTAATAATGTCAGAACCACTTCTTCAAAAAGATAACAAGCATAACATCAAGAACGAGAAGCAAGATATTTTCCAAAAACTGAGGAATAACATAGTTACTTTGGTGACTTTCATCATTGGTTTTAATCTAATCACACTGATGCTGGATATCCTCATCCTTGTCCAGACCGATCGGGAAGATTCGTCCCGAATTGTTAATATCTTGTCAATCGTAGCAGTAAAATACCCACAAACAGACCCTCAATTACAATTTCTCTAATAATCACCTCATTTTTTTTTTAATACGTGTAGGATTCAATTTGCCTGATTTTTGTCATGGTTGAATGGAACTGTTTGTATTTTTATAGAGATAATCTATTGAAGTTCTTGATGTGGGCGAGCATCATCACTTATCTCTTGCTACTAGGCTCGAAAATCGCACAATTCTCAACAAAAGGTGGTATCTCAATGGAGGTCGAAGAGATCGCAGACGTGATATCCGCAGCAGTGATTCTGGGCATCGGAATTTTTAAAAGCAAAAAGACTCACCGGTATGTGAACGAAGGTATCCAAGCATTGAGTACTGATCTCAGCTCGAGTATGATGTCCGAATAGGATTATATTCGCAATCTCAAAGAATTCACTGAATGATCTAATTTAATAGTTTAATATCCTTCTAGGTCTTATATAATAAAGATATAAAAAAAATGTTTAATGACTTGCATATAAATTAAATTCCCGAAGGAGAGAGTTAGATAAATAAATTTAATGTAATTTTGGTTCGATTGAGTCAAAACTTGATTGTTTTATGACTTCCATGTTAATTTCACCCATTTTCATTGGGTATTTTTATGGGAGAATTGCCTTCCAGAAAGGCGATTATTCTTGCCACACCAGCTTGATTGATCAGGCCAAGGTCCCACAACGTGCTTAAATGGTGAGCAAAGGGAATCCGATACGTTGTGTGCATATCCTTATTTTCCTCAATAAATTCAATGAGCTCGTCTGCAAGATGATTTGCATTGAACACAGGCTTGTCATGGCTTCTTCGCTGTTTCCTTTTAATAAATGAGTTCCACTTCAAATAAACCCGTTTATCAGCGTCTACGACATCCTCGAAATCGTTGATACGTAGAGTTTCGATTTAATCTGTCAGGTCAACCTCTGAATTTTGGATCTGTTCTTCCCCTTCCTCCACGTGCCTGAAGATGTCGAGTGGATGAAAATAAATTCGACTTGGCGGGCGAGCTTCGCGGTGAGTCACTCGACCCAACGCTGCCTCTACCAGCTCTGTTAGCTTTTGTCTTACAAGTTGGGTTGTACCCATCACAAATTTACGACTTTGAGCTGTAACAGGAGTCATAGTCGCAGAGTTTTTTACTTCCTTGATTATCCGAATACAGTTATCACTGAGTTCATAGCGATGACTGAGTCGTGATTATTTGTGGAATAGTTAATAGTGGAAGATAATCAGCAGAACGTTGGTAATTTTTCGGGAAGTTTGACAGGCTGGGCATCTGTAGTTCTGGATAAAGATTTCATGATCTCTATCATCGGTCTTAACAGAGCGAATTACCTGAAGGAGAGCGAGCTTCTTTTTAATGCTGACCTTATTTTTTGACTCTGAAAGCATTGAATTCAGGACCACTGACACGCCCTGCAAGAACATTTCTTCCATTGCCTGCGTCTTTTTTTAGAATTCCATGGTGTTAATACTTTAAGTCTAATATTATTTTTTTAGTCCAATTATTATATTTTAAACAATATAAATTGATAATTAAATTAAATTGGCTGTCTTCATATTTTAACAATTTTCAGAACTGTTTAGTAAGCATAAGGTATTTATGCATTCATTCATTCATAATATAATTATTTATTCTTTTACTCATTTTTATTAGTTAATAGTGTTTATCTCTTGAGGAATCAAATTATATGGGGAAAAAAATAAGCAAATGTTATATATCGATGTTTTATTGAATCACCTGAAAGTTTGGTTGGTCATCACTATTTTCTCTGCGACAAATTATCTAAGTATTGATTAATATTTTTCTTGTGTCTCGCCTGCCCGTAAATCATCCGAATTCGATCATTTCTCTGCTACAGAATCCTCTCTATCGACCGCTTCCTCTTCTGCAACCGCTCATCGACAGGCTGCACTTGTAGTTGCTGTTGTTGGGAGTTCCCCTTTTTCTCAGGGCTCATGCTGTATGGATTAGAGATTTCGATCAACTTTCTTTTAATTCGAGGCAATGACTTCATCTCTGGAATTGAACTGTCTGGATTGGGGGTGGTATTACTCGTGTTTTCAAGGGAAACTGCAGATTGGCTATTATCTCGAATTCGTAGTTTTAAAGGAGTGTAGTTTGCTTTTGGGAGGCGGTCGGGAAGCATATGAAGCTTTTTGGGGATGCGGATGGTGTTCATTAGACCTGAGAGAATTTAGTCAACTTCGGTCACTTCTTTGGCGAGTCTCTTTTTTGTTGTAGGTAGTTGAAGAATTTGTTCTAAAAAATAATGATTAAAATAGATTTGTCAAAAGATAAAACGAGATTTAAATAAAAAAATTGGTGATTACAGCATGTTGGTCTTCGGCTGGGGTCAACTTGCAACAGAATGGAAATCAAGTGATGCAATTCGAAAGAGTATGACTTAGAAATCTTGGAATAGATTCCTTTTACAACTCTTTTGTATAAACCCTCCATGTCATTAGCTCTGAACGGTGGCTTGAGCGTGCACATCTAATATATCACGCACCCTAGAGACCAAATATCTGACTTACTGTCGTAAGGCTTATCGTCCCAGACCTCCGGGCTGGCATAATACGGAGTCCCTGTCTGGGTATACAGCAAACCTTTCTTGGCGACCTTGGAAACATTCATATCGCCCAACTTAGCCACCCCTTACTTGGTCATGAAGATGTTTGCAGACTTCATATCTCTATGCAAGATTTTGAGCTCATGGAGAGCTTTGAGTCCCGAAACCACAGAGTGGACTGTCTTCCAGATGATGTCTTCGTCGAATTGGGTGTTGTTCTTCTGATGGGTCGAGATTTGTTGGAATAAGTCTCCATCGTCACAATATTACATTACTATACTATAGGTTAGAATTAAAAGCAACATAAATGGTGAGTAAACATGTGGAATTTAATTTAATTAAAAATTGTTAAATTGTATGCGAGTTATAGTTGTTCTGTTTGCATAAAGTCTTTTGAACCCATACAGTAGATCTAAGAGAATTTCCTCATGTTATAGGCATTTTTAAGAAACATTTGACGTTTTTTTTCCTTAGTTACGCTAATTTGTTATTATTGATTAATATTTCCTATTAAATATTCTTCTTTTTATACAGAAATCCTCTCTTTTTTCGTCATGGATGATGATTAGCTTTCTGATAATTTTCATGGCGCATAAATCTTTTAATGTATTTGGAGTTTAAATTCAATCAGAGCAGATTAGAATTGAGGTGAGCACAAACATCAATAATATACATACAAGATATAATATCAACCAGAAGAATCACATGTAATTAGTTTCAATAAACAAATCGCAACTTGTGAATAACATTTATATTAAAAAGTGATTACTTACCAAAGCATTGTCGCGCCTTCATCGAGAAACACTTATTTGTAACCAATGACGTTCGGGTGCCGAATCGAAGCTAAAATTCTGACTTCGTTGAGAGCGTTTTCCTTCTCTTTGTCTGATAGATTGAGTAGTTTCACTTTTTTGAGGGCGTATATTAGTTTGTCTTCGTTTCTGGTGACCTTGTAGACGATGCTGTAGGCTCCCTCTCCGAGCTTCTAAATGACTGTAAAATTCTTGAGGGACATGCAGAAATGACTTCGTGTCTAATGTTTTTTTAAAGAGCTCTTATATGTATTAAATATTTATTTATTTTTTACTTATTTTTATTTTTTTTACTTAGTATTCTTTTTTTGCTAAATATAATATTATTTAATGATATATATATATAAACTTAGTTATCTCAAGATAAAATAACAAATATATGTAAAGATGATCCGTCTGAATTATGAGAAAACTAAGTTTTAATTTTAACATCAATCGAGTTATTGGTTTAATTATTAAGTCTTACCATTGAAGCTTGTGTCGAGATAGATTTCAATTAAAAGTTTAATTATTTATTTGAGTTTTTGTTTGTATAATTAATGAATTGCATTTTTGTTTCCTTTTTTTTTAAATATAAATACATGTAATTTTTTAATTTTTAAAAATTATAGAAAGCGAGTATTAATACCTTAATAATTGTATTTTTAATGATCGAGTTCATTAGAAACAATTATAGATTAAAAAAATAAAATGATAAAATTAACTGGATTAGGAATATTATTATTGCTGCTTCAGGTTGGGTCAGCCTGCATCCATGATGAGTATGTGAAAAACCTGACTAAAATTATCTATTACGATGACTACCCTCGCTACCACGGCAGACTACTCCAGTCGAGCAACCAAAATATTGGGAAGTAATTTCTTCAGCATTTCCACAATCAATCTAATTTTTTACTTACTCTCCACTTATCTACTTCTCTAGTATCCGCATTTACGCTGACTACACGTCTATCACAAGCAACAACACCCCCACCGTCCGCATCATCCAACGCATGACCAACATCTCCACCACACTCTTCTACAATATTCTCACAGTCAATCGGCTGGATGTTCTCAAATATCCTTCCAATGTGAGCTCGAACTGTACTTATTAAAATTAAATTCAGGTAATGGCATTATCGTCCCAAAATCTTATATCACCACTGGCGTTCCCAAGGCCGATTTCGGAATTATCGTGGCGGACGACCCCGGATCCAACGGAGCACTATACGTAGCCAAATCTGCAGCCTGTGTTTTTCTGGATAGCACAAAGCGACCGATCTGGGGAACCATCATCTGGAACTCACAGAACCTGAAGTTCGATCAGGAAGGTTTCCAATAAAATGTCTACGTGGCTGTAATAAAATTTCACATTAATAAATAATTTTTGGATTTAGAGGCTGACAAAATATATTTTTTGTTTTATTTTTTATACTGTTTCAGTATATATTAATATTGATAACGTTTTTTTATAAAAAAATAATAATATCTAACTATTTAAAAAAATATGCATCATAGATACATGAAATGACTCATTTACTTGGATTTTCGATCGTCCAATACGACCTGTATTTTCTTGGCAGCCCTCTGAAACAATCAACTACAGGCAACTACTCTTATCTTTCCAGCCCAAAAATTAACCAGGAAGCAGCCACCTACTTTGGTTGTCCCAGTGCACAAGGCATTCCTTTGGAGGACCAAGATGGAAACTCGCTGTCCCACTGGTAGAAATCCGTCGTCGGGAACTAATACATGATTAGCACGAACACAAAAAACTCATACATCTCAAGGTTCACTCTCGCGCTCCTTGACTCAACGGGGTGGTACCCGACCGTTGACTACTCATATGCTTAAAGTCATTTGTGGGGAAGTAAAAAAGGATGCCAATTTCTCCAACCAGAACAAAACGGTAACTGTTCTGCTTTTTCTCCCGAATACTGTTCTGATAATAGCTTTGGTTGCGACTTCGACGGCACAGCCATCGGGAAATGCCAAAACGACCAATTTTTGAGTCCCTGCACCATCCAGAAATTTTATACCAATACGATGTGTATAGATCCCTCCTACCCGAGCAAAAATCTCAACAAAAACCTCAAAACCTTGGAAGAAGGAGGATTTAATTCGAGATGCTTCGCCTCAGACTTTCGACAAGCAGGACTCCAAGCGACTTCCTTAAACTTTAGATGCTATAAAACCACTTGCAGCCAGGACAATCGTTCCCTCTTCATTCAAATAGGCTCCAGTGTTCTCGTCTGCCGCACACCCGGCCAGGTTCTCCGCGCTCCATATATCCTCACAGGCAATTTGACCTGTCCAAGCAACTTTGCCTACTACTGTAATAACAAGAATACTTGTCAGGACAATTGCAATATGAACGGGGTGTGTTTAAATGGAAAATGCCTGTGCACTGGAAGCTTGTTTCTGAAAAAGAGTTGCCAAGACGTAAGTTTGCAGACCAGCCAGATGGGGATGACCGGCGGATTGACGATGGCTTTGTCCCAGAGAGTGACTACACTGGGTTCCAAAGCATCAGTGAACCCATGTGATGAAGGATCTTACTTGGGTTAATTCGGTGACTGCGTACCATATTGATTATTTTGTTGATGTTACTAAAAATTATATGGAACATTCCAAAGCAATTAGTTGTAACTTTTTTTTTTTTATTAAAACTTTGTGTTTTGAAACTAATATTATATTTACTATATTTTAGAGTTTTTATTGTTTATTTTAGTTTTTATTGGTCACATTAGCAAAACATTATATACAATAAATAAATAAAATATTTGAGATGATCGTACAGTTTACGCGTCCAACTATCATTAACAGAAAACAAAATATTACCAACACTAATGGGAACATCAGTTCATCCGGACATTTAAATATTCCACAACAGCCATTGAGGTGGAGTCCTGCTAATATCACCATGTCCGTCAAACACGTTCCAACAATCGAAAGATCATCATCCCTTCATAACATTCGCGTCGGTAATACTCCAAAATACAATAATAGTATTGCCAAACAGAATTCCTTCAACAATCTCCACTACAAACCTCTCCATAACTACGCAAATAATTCGATTAAACCTTTTCCAACTCTTCCGAAATAATTGCCGCAACGATAAATAATCCCAAAAAGATATTAACACCTTTTACGGTCCCCAAAAGAATCATCAGCCCGCTTGCCTTTGCATATGATATTCCAACCTCAAGGCAAGGTGGTCCCAACTATTCAAATACAAGATACTCCACCGCCCGCCAGACCACAAAGTTCAGCTCCAGCATATACATACAAAACCATAAATCCTTCCCCTCCTTCAACTATTCCCCAAAGCAATCTAAAATATCGGCCATAGAGTTCTTATGAACCGATGGAAAAGGTCAGTCGAATGTAAACTATTCCTGGAGATTTCTTTAAATCTGCTTCTCCAAAAACTAAAATTTCTATGAGAAGTGTTTCAAAACGACGCCTGAATTCTCCAGCATTGGAGTTTCGTATTGAATGAACCCCATATAAAAAAGACTCTCAATAACTAATTTTCTTACTAATTCTGGAGAAAATAAACGAGTATTTCTTTACCCATAGACATTTTTTATTCAATTTGCCTGTCATGATAGTTCTAATAAAACTGAAGCCAATTTTTTATTTCATTATTTATTATTACTGTTTTTGAAAAATATTATACATTATTATCCATACATATATTAGTTGATGACGGGTTTTTACTGTTGCACGATGAAGAGAGTTGTGACAATGATATATTTAGAAGAAATACTTTACTTTCGGAGTGCTTTTTATTTTCATAATAGTTGGGACTGAAAACATTGAAAACAACGAACGAAATTGTATTTTTGAATTTACTGTTTTTGGCGAACATGAGTCTAATGAACTAGTCGAAATATGTTTGCCAGGGAAGTCGAATAAATCATAAGCAGTTTATAATCACAAAAAAAACAATTCATTTGTTTATATTTTTTTTTAATATATGTATATAGATAGATTATAGGACGCCATAATTTCAAAAAAAAAGAATAAGCATTGACTATTTTTTTATTTTATTATTTTAATGTTAATTTAATGTATAGTAATAGATATAAAAATATAATGCAAATAAAATAAAATATACCTATGTCTGTAAATCTATAAAATATATTTATAGCATATTTTTTATATCCCAATCCCAATCTCAATTGAATAAATATATCGAATAGATGGATAGATACGTGTTTTTTATGTGTCTATTTCATTAATTTATCTATTCCTAAAAACATAGAATCTGAAAATATCATAACCTTAAAAAAAAACAATGATTGACTATCAAATATTAGCAGCAATGCATCTTATTGCCTCTCTGGTAGTTCCTGTAGATGGACAAGTATAAAAATATAGATAGCCATAACAATAATAAAAAAATAATTAAATATCACTAAGGAATTAAAAAAATAGTATTAAAAAATAAAAAATAAGTATTGTTTTTAAAATTATAATTTTATAATTTTATAAAAATCTTCGAAACGATAAATTTTTATAAACCAGACACATTTAAATAATTATTTTTAAAATAAAATGTAAATACAATATTATATCGATTAATAATATCTTTTTTTAAACCCTCCAATTAAAAAATTATTAACCCTCAGGAACTTTTTCTAAAATAAATATAATAAAATTAAAATAATAAATACAAAATAAAAAAAACACTCCAAAATTAGAACAAATCTACCCAACACATTTTTAGTATCCCCACACAATTCATGGACATCGAAAAACCTTTCCTCACTTCCCCACTCATGGAACAAGCTCGCATGGCTCAAGTCTTGAGAAAACGAGCCACCAAGAGAATTAAAAAAATCAGTTCCACGCTCTCCAAAAACGGATCGACTCTGCTTGACTCAATCCGCCGCACGACCTCGACGACTGGGGAAAAGCCAGTCAAGCCTCTAAGAAAATGCAAGAGCATGAATGACGCCGACCAGACTAACATTTTGGGGCTCCTAGAAAATCTAAATATACCATCGTTCTTGATGGATTTGATAAAAAAGAAGAGAATCTTTAATGTTGGTTTAATCAACAAGATGGTCATTTCTATGACTCAACCAATGGTCTCAGGAGGGAAAATAGATCCCGCCCTGATTTGTATGAATTAGTTCTGTGACAGGCAAGAGAATGAGTTGGTAGAGATCCTGAAGTAAAACAAACAAAGAATTTAAGCGAGAAAGGGCCATCGACTTAGATTCAACCCCAGAAACCCCCACCTAGTCAGGAATGGAGACGCATGTTCCTCCACTTTCAGCCCCACCGATGAGCCTCGCCTCACCAGTAGCGAGGATGACGATGATGACCAGTATGCAAACAATCAAGAGATGGATAGGTTAGACATTGATCAGCTCGGAGAGTCGCTGAGCGAGGTGCATCTCAGCTGTCATATTCCTCAGCAGAGTTTGAACGGAAATAGATTTGGACTTGACTAAGAAGAGATCAGAGGAATGTCAAATAAAGACTGGACTACTTTCTTAGACTGATTCGCTTGTTTTTTTTTATACTAATTGCTTCTACTTACTAACTTTTTTATTCAAACACTTTGTTCATAGTTTTTTTAGATTGGGTTGGGTTTGCTGTTTTTCTTTTAATTTTTATTAAGTTCTAAGATTTACTTCATATATGTTTCCAATAATAATTCTACGACAAGATATCGATATATAATAAATGGTTTAATTAAAATATTATTTTGACAAATAAAAAAATTGGTTGATTATTATTTTAAAGTTTTATTAGATGAAATTTATCAATAATCAGCCCTGTAGATGTTGCGGTCAGAATACCCTGAAATTTTGCGAAACCCGCCCGAGTCATACCCTCTTAATCTATTCATCCGCATTGAGTCGTAACCCACTGCTCCCATATTGTAGACATCAATGAGTCCCTTGTTTGTCCTTCCGTATCCTCTTCCAAACCGATCTTCAACCTGGGGTTTAGACGTGATTTAGGCATTAGAGGCCCGTTCTCGATAAGGGGACCCTCTTGCTTCATAGATGTCGGTTCTGTTGGCGAGGGTCGTGCTTGCGGCGTGCTGACGCTGATAGTTCAACCCCATCGGTTGACTAGGATTATTACTGATATTCGTGTATTCTCGGCTCATTGCTGCGTATTTCTTTCTGATTTACTCTATCTTTCTGTCAAGTTCCTCTTCGTTGTTGCTACTTGGTCTGCCTAACTTATCCTAATTAATCGTGGTGTACGATCGATTGTACCGAGTATTTGAAATAGGCGATTCGAATGATTTGCGATTCAATAGTTGTTAAGTAGCGACTGTAGCTTCCTCAGGGTTTTTGCGGCGAATGGCTGTCGGGGTTTGGTACCTCCGCTCTGGAGAAGCTTCTCGCCGGACAGTTGGAGATTGGCTCCTCCTCGTTCGCAGATCCCTCTCATATTTTCGAAGCTGCATAATAAAACCGTCGTTTGGGTTAATCTATATTTTGATATAAAATAAAAAATATTTTGTTTCAAGTAAGAAATATTAAATTATATTTTTTATACGATATTTCTTCTCGATTTAACAAACGAATAAGCGCTCTCATAAGTCATTCCTTTGACTTTGATCAGGTACGCGATTACGAGAGAGACGGATCTGGACACTCCTGCCATGCAATGTACGAGGACGTTGGTGTGCTGCAGGTGGTCATCGATGAACGTAACAGCATCGTCAAAATGCTTGTGCAAATCGAATCTTTCGTGGTCCTCTCCTGCGATATATTTATAATGGGGAACATCGGATTGGGAGTGTTTGAGCAAGGCGCCATTGGCAGCCGTGAGAACTGCCCTAATACTATGTTTCTGGAGGGTCTTGGTATTTTGCGCTGCTTCGATGTTGCTGAGGAATATTCCTCCTTTGCCATTGACTGGGTCTACGACACATTCGATATCCTCGGGGTAGACGGTGGGTGATCGGTGCGCCTGTGGCTTGTGAGACGATGGGCTATCAAAGTACTTGGTGGGATAATAAAACATGGAGGGTATTATATGTTATATATATTGTTTTGTTTTTTTATTGTTGCTATTTTCCAAGTGAATTAAAATTATATGTTATAACTCTGTTTTTTAATTTTATTTATAGAAAGTATTTCCCTAATTAAACTATATATAGTACAGTTTATAAGATAATCGTAAAATAGTATACTGATCTACTTTTCTATCCCATAATTTAGGAAATATCATTTTTCATTCTCTCTTTTTTTCTAAATGAAGTATTATTGATTGTGTATTCAAACACAATCAATACTTTACTAATTCAAAATAATTATATGATTAACTCTATTTCTTCTTCTTAGAGTGTCTTAGGTTATCAACTTCTGATTTGGTCTCAAGGAAGGAGTCTTACAATATAATAAACTTGAATCCTTTAATCTAACTCTGAATTTCATGTCGGATTTTGATAATCTTCAATTAACTAAAATATTGGCTAAGATAATAACTCCATCAGAGTGTCCTATGTTTCCTTCCCAAATTCCTAAATTAAGAAAAAATAGCTTCAAAATATAACTTTAGTGCAGATATTTCCATAATTTTCGGAGGAATAAGATAATGAAATAGTTCTATGTTTTTACATATTGTCTATAGATAAGGTTTATCAAAAAATATTTGCTAAAATTTATAAATACACATATAAATCCTCTATATTTTTTGTGAAGGAGTTTCCCGCCAAAATCCATCACCTCCCGCATTCATCAGTTTTCAATATCCATCTCACTTCCCGATCGACTGCTTGCCAACATTTGGTCTAAAGTCTTTTTCACATCTTTCACTGAGATCCTTTCATGCTCATTTTGAGAAAGCATCCTCGAAATAAGCTTCTTGAGGGAGTCGGACAGCTTCGTAGAAGGCGGAAACTTGACACCCTCGTAGAAATCCTTCAGCAAATTTTAGCGATCCTGAGTGTTGTTCCAGGGGAGGAAGCCGACTACCAGTTAGTAGAATATAACCCCGAGACTCCACACATCGCACTTGATTGAGTAGGGGCTGGCGGAGAGCACCTGTGGAGACATATAGATCGGAGTCCCTGCAACAGTCCCGGTTTTCTCGTAGTCTTTATCAGACTCAATTACTTTTGCGAACCCGAAATCTGCTATTTTCACGATACCTAAATTTATCGTCATGTAGATATTAAGTTTAGATGATTTGGATAATATTTGTATAATTACCTTGTTTCAGCAGGATGTTCTCAGGCTTGAGGTCTCGATGGAGGATGCCTTTGTCATAAAGGTAGGCGCAGCCGCTTGCCATCTGCCCGAGAAGAGGAAGCGCTTCAGCCTCGGAGAGTTTGCCATTACGAAGTCGATCTTTGAGGTTGCTAAAAAGATCTTATTGCTATTGAGTTATTCGAACACAATATATAATGTTTTTACCCGTCTTCGCAAAGTTCCAGAAAGAAATAGATATTATTGGGAGTTTCCGAAAAGTCACGGAACGACACAATGTTCTAGTGGTCGAGCTTCTTCCAGGTGCTCACTTAGTTCTTCAGCGCACACACCAGGTAGTCCTTCGTCAAGGCTTTGTCCTTGCTGCTGTTGATCTTGTCGATCAGCTTCTTCTTCTCGATCATCTTGCAGGCCAGGACTTCTTTGCGGTCTTCCGTCAAGGCCACGTAGGTCGTTGCGAAGCTGCCGGTGCCCAGCTGCCTGTTCTTGATTATGTATTTGTTGTCGACGATCTTGAACGTTGTAAGTTTGTCCACTTCTTGCAGTCGATTGGACGATTTTTGTTACATTCTAAAATAGTGTTGTGTTTTATTCCTAGGGCGACTACGTGGTATGTTCTTTTAAAGTAATCAGTCTGTGAAATAATGAAGGAGGTTATTACTTGGAAAGAGTTCAAAGTATTATGAAAGATTATGTTTATTTGTTCTTGTTCTTTGTTGCGGCTATAACCAAATAATGATTAGTGTCTGTAGATAGTTTATATAAACAAGTTGGTATATATTTTTTATATGAATTATTATTAACATATTTTAATTAAAAAAAGATTTGTGTTTAAATCAATTTTTTATTATTTACGAATAATCAAAACTATTCATAATTAAATCTTTATATTAAATGTATATATAAAAATTAAAATCGACTGATCAAACACCTTTTAAACAATAGATAAATATTTCTGCTGAATTTGGATCAAACATCAGCCGAGGATAATGACCTCTTAAAAAACGACAGTAATTCAATACAATCACTGGAAAATAATATTATTAATGATTAGACCTATTAGAAATCAGATGTATTTCCATGCCCTTTTTTGTTGGAAACTCCTAACAAAGGACTCTGAAATAATTAGCATCAGATTTCATTGAGCATTAAAAAAATTAGCAAAATTCCCCAAATAGATTTCGGCTGATTAATTCCGTCAAACAATTTCCGAATCTTTTCAAATTCTAATTATTTAATTTATAAATAAACAATATGAATCTATATTGTTTTTTTGAATCTATATAGTTACCGTCAGATTTAATGAGCCAATAAATAATTATATTCCACGTGGGCAAGACTTAAATAAACTTTATTTTTCTCCTGCTTTCTGAGTCCCTCTGATAGGAAATTAGATAACAATACGGACAAAATCACATTTTAGAAATCTTTTTTTATTGAATTAAACATAGATAAATGTTGCCAATTGTAATTATGTTATTTATGAGGTAACGATCAAGATTCGGTCTCTCGAAATTATATCGGATTCCAGTCTGAAATAACTGAGTATTTCGAAGATTTAGTAATTTAGTAGGTTAAGAATACAATTATTAGCTAACTATCTTATTGAAACAACATAAATTACTATTCTCATTTTTATGTAATAAATGATATTTTTTATATATCAAAGAAGTTAAATTTCAAGTTCAAGTAGATTCGCTGTAATAGTTTCTTCACTTTTCTTCCCACTATTACTCTCCTCTGATTTCTCTTATTCTACTTGCTTAGATTTCTACTGGGAAACTTCATCGCCCACATAATCATCAATGATAGACTCACCGTTGTCCATGAAGTCTTTGTTGCACTCGGAGTCGATGTACTGCAAACTATCTTTATCGAACAATCCAACTAAAGCAATTGCCAGAGTTTATAACTTTGCTGACAAATACTTCTCCATCTGTGCTAATCCTTTTATTTTGGGTCTCTTTTCTTTCTACCTTTCGTTGTGCCCTTCAAATTCAATATTCATTAATTCCATATTGTTATCAGCCTTCTACCTATTGGCTGTGTGATGGTTGCTAAGTGTTTCTGACGAATTGTGTAGGTCGACTTGCCTTCTTTTAAGAATTAGTAATTTGGCATGCTGCAAATATTATTTTTATATCAATCTCCTCTACTTATCACTTAGAAGTTATTTGATGTGGGCTGCTTTTCTCGCAATGGCGTCCTTGATCTCTTCTTCCTCTTCAGAGTTTTGTTGGTCTTGTATGTTTTCGAATACTTGGACTTGCTCGGAGAATATATCGATAAAAGCAGACACTCCGTTAAGCAACAAATAATCACATATAACCAATATTTTGAACAGTTTTTGGGTTTTTGATTTGGAGGATTGATATCTTTCGAGTTTATAAAAAAGAATATCTGACAAAGTAAGGCAGTCGTCGGGATTGAAACTGACAGCTTTATTGAGCTCTTCGAGTTCTGTCAGTGGTACGATATTTGAATCTTTGTTTAGGATTTCGTCGATTTTCTTAAAAAGAGCATGGGATTTAAAAGATGGCTGTAATTTCTGGGTCGTTGATTTGATATTAGATGCAAATATTTGTAACTACCCTTTCGCTTTGTTGAGTAACCACATTTTTTTGTTATTTTTTTATTATTTTTTTACCGGTCTCCACAATAGTTGTTATTCCTATTTTTTTGATAGTGGCTTATTTACGTATAACTATTTCTAAACTAATAATAGTTTATATAAAATATTAAATGAAGACATCTTTTATATATTTCAAAACTATTAAATTTAGGTAGAGCTATATTTATATAATACTCATCAATAATTCTTATAAGTTATTTAATAAGGAGTGAGTTGTCTTTACAAAACGTGATGATTGACAAGAAATTTTACTTTTTCATCCTTCCCTTTGTGATTTCCATACCCACCAATGGTCTCATCCTCGAACTCAACGTAATACCCAACAATTTCATCACATCCAATATTACTTCTCCTCAAATTACCTTTTACACAAATATAATTTTTATTAATCATATAGTGGTTCAATCAAAACCTCGAAGGTTCATAGAGATATCTGACCAATTCTTCCATTATAATATTTTATGTCCTCACTCTGCTAAGTTATTATAAAGCTATCGTTATTCCGAACAAGCACAGCTCATACACACAACCCCCAAAACTCAAACCCAACTATTCCCATAATAATAACCTCGAACAATATAACAATAATAAAATCTGTGATCAGGACGGAGGAAAGTTCAAACCTATCAGAACGAGCCACTGCCATACATGTGGGTGCATCTTGCGAATGGATCATCACTGTCCCTGGATTAACAATTGTGTCGGACTCAGAAACAATCGAGCCTTCATCATGTTCTGCATTTATGCCTCGCTCGTCTGCATTCACTTCGACTTGCGATGCCTCGCTTATTACAACCTTCTCAGCGAGAAACCTGTTGACCACTCCACTCTCTTCTATATATATTGGCTCTTTTACTCTTTCCTGGGTTTTCTTCTGACTATTAGTTTGGGGGGACTAAGCGGGATGCATTTAGCGATGGCTGCCAAAAATGTTACTACCCTCGACTTGATGAAAGGGCTCTACAAATTTAAATCCGACTATCGCAAGCCTAACCCTTTTGATCTGGGTCCTCTGGGTAACCTGGCGCAGATGTGGGAGTATGATACATTTTGGTTTTGGCTCCCCCGATAAAGACTAACCGAAAACGATGGCATAAGCTATCCCGTAATTCCCCCTGTCAAAGATTAAGAAATTCAGTAACTTCCCCTGGCCGCACGAGAGTCTTTGATGACAGATCTTCAGAGGTATATGCCAAAGTCAGTCGAAGAATTGAGAAAGGTTGAAGCAAAACATTATGAGAATGCCTTGTTTGTGTTTTTGGACGAGAAATATCAGCTGGCAGGAGAGGAACAAAAGGGAGAAGTAGAGGCCGAAGAGGAGATGCAGTCTCCTAAAAATGATGAGGACAAAAAATTGTTGGAAGAAGCTTACGAAGAAGATTATGAAGAATCTTGAAGAGATGATTTATTAAAAAAATGAAAGTTAATTGAATTTCAAATAAATGTTTTGGTGGTTAAGAGATAATACATTTTTTTCACATTTTTTAAAAAGCATACATCTTTTTATATTCGTTTTATTTAAAAATTATAGAGTAAATAAACAATATATATCAAAAAGAAATACGTATACAAACTTTTTTCTATTACTCAAAAATGATAGCTGACCGCAGAAGTTAAGACATCAATCTGACCCAACTCAGAGATCTCAAATCAAGGCAGATCTTGACCGACCTCCTCGATTAGCAGCTGGACCACAACCAGGCACTGCGGATGGAGAATGAATCTCTCCTCCACAACCAACGCAAACTCATCCAGCTGCTCCAAACCAAGGACAGGGCTCTATTGGCCACTAATAACAACAACACGTCTGCCATGAAGCCAGACGACACCATTAACAACACCACTCTCGACCAGACGCACTTTCTACCCCCGACGAACCAGCACAACCCTTTTTCCCAACAGAATTTAAACTCTCCTGAATCCGAACAACTTCGCATCGCGATAGAAGTTCTTAAAAAATAGCTAGGAGCAAGCAAAGCATAACTAGTGGCGATGCACTCTATCCTTCAAGAAAGGTAGCAGGAACTCGAGAAACTCAAAGAGTATAATAAACTAGTTTATGATCAATTTGAATCTGAGACTGAGGTTTCGAAGGCAGAGACAAAAACACTGAGAAAAAAGATTCTTGAACTTGAATCCCAACAATAGTTTCAATAAAAACGAGAGCAACAGTATATTTAATAAATTTAAAAACTCGAACTTCGAAGCCAATAGAAACACGATCTCTACGTCGCAGCCAAAACAGAGGTGGAGGCAGCGAAACGCACAACAGCCAAACAGCAAAGTCAATCCGAAAAAAGCATTTATCTGCTTGAACAGAGAAACCAAGGACTAGAAGCGTAAATTGCTAATTATAGGGAGGAAATATAACAGCTTAGAACGAAGAATTCCGATCTAGAAGCCCAGCAAAATCATGAAAGCGAAGGAATGACCCAAGTCAAGATGATGGTTGACCGACTGCGAGCTGAACAGGAGGAACAAAACAAAATCTTGAACACCTATAAGCGCAACATCCAGGACCTCGAAAGAACAATTAAAGTCAGGGTGGAAGAGCTGGAATAGTCTCGCACGAGGGCAAGAGACTTTCAGCAAGACAATATCAGCCTTGAAAACAAAGTGCAAGAGCTTGAGGATAAAGTGATTTTGGAGAGATCCAAAGCCAACGATGTTCTAAAGCGTTAAACTGACAAACGAGATCGCCAGCTCAACTAAATTCGAAAAGCACATTCTGTGTTATAATCTGAAAGGGATCATTTGATCACCCAGATCCAGTAGGCTCAGCTCAGATTCACATCCCGCGAACAAGAGGCGGATAAAGTTAAAAATTAAAATAAAATGCTAAAAAAGGAAATCGAATCCATGAACATGCGAGTTAGCCAGATGGTGATGGGCTTTGAAGATAAAGTAAAGAAGCTCGAACACGAGAATCTGGGCATGCTAGATCAAAATAAAACTTTGGCCAACCAAAACGAGCACATCAAGCGACTCTATTAGCAGAGCGAGGCCGAACTGAGCATAGCCAAAAACAATCTGTAAACAAGAGAGAGAGATGTCGTAGTTGCACGCAAGAAATATACCGATCTCGAACGAGAACTCACCCTCACAAAACAAGATCTCGCAGATTTGGTTTCGGATACCAGGCTACAAGATGAGTTAACAAGGGTCCATCGGTAGCTCACATAGGCCAAAACGAGGATAAACTCGCTCACTACCATTAACTCCAAAATCAAAATGGAGAATACCGAACTGGCCAAAGAAACCATCTCAAATGCAGAGGAGAAATCATCCATTGCTGTGGAAATGGAAAAGGTCAAGGCCGAAAACAAAAAACTTATGAAGGACAAACCCGCTCTTGAGGCGAAGATCAAAGAACTCCAATCTCGCGAAGAGGAGAAAAGTGAGCAGCTCAAACAGTCCACTCCTTATTTGAGCCAGTTGATTGAAGAGAAAAAAATGCTAGAACTTTAGGTCACTAAGATGACGAACGAGATAAAGAAGTACCAACATCTGTTGGAAGTCGCAAAGAAGACCAAGGCTGATGAGATCCTTGGTCTCAAACAATAAGTCTCGACTCTCAGAAAGCAGATCTAAAAAATGCAAGTCGATGCTGAGGAAGCAAAAGAGACCATGCAGAATGCCAACCGGTGGAAGGTGAACACCCTTCGTGAGATCGCATCGAAAGACGACACCCTGAAAAAGCTGGAACAGGACAATTCGAGGCTGCATGAAGAGATGCGGAGACAACAGAAAATTATAGAAGGACTAGAGGAACAGTTGAACATCTCTTATAAGAAGGATTTAGATGATAACACTAGCAGTTACAAGCCAGTCAGAGCATCAGAGTCTAACATTAGAAGTACTTACAGTAATAACAACAATGCTGCAGTTGAAGGCGGAGAATCGAAAACTCAGAAAACATCTTACAAATCGGATGTTCAACTTAATAAAAACTCTATTCAAAGCAAGATTAACTCCTATAAGCAATAAATATTGGGATAACACTTTTGATAATATATTTTTTTATTTGATTTTTCTGCTAACTTATTTTTTTTATTAATTACGGTTTTTTTAATAAAAAAATATTTCCAATCCATACATAGTTGTGGTTAAGTTACTTTTGATACTTTTTAAATCCTATAGAAAAATGAGAAAAAGAAGAAAAATAAAAATAATAATACCATTTTCGATCAAAAGAATTAGTTAAAGTCAATAAAACTCGTAAAAAAAATAATTCAACCTTCAAAATTCACGATAAATTTCGAATAAAGAAACAAATACAGGCAAACTAATCAAAAGAGGTGATAAAATAATGTAAACGATAATATAAATGCAAGGGGAAAGATATAAATAATCAAAATTTATCCTAACCCGAATAACCCATTGTCGAGCATTAAAAGCTAAACCTTTGGTCGAGATCGACAATTTCGCCAGATCTTAAAAATATCGGAAACAAAAATAGCATGAAGCATTAATCAAAATAGGGTTGCTATACTCTGGTAAGGACTCTTCAAGCAGCCACAATCGGATGAGAGGAGATGGTGGATAATTACTATTTTCTAGTAAAAGTAGAAGTGTAGACGAGTGGACCTTATATCAGAATATGTACCACATGAACATATATTTCTCACTCTTAAGCAAAAGGATACTTTGCAATTCGCCAGGCACCGGAAGCAGTGCACCCCCTGCCTTGTGTCCTTTCACAAAGAAAAATCCGGGCAATGGTTATTACGGTTTGATGGCCTTTGAGAACAATTGCCGATATGCTATCTATCTTTTAATCTCTAACTATATGAATTCCCTGCAACAATAAGTTAGTTCAAAGGGTAAGTCGCCCAACCCAACACCCATCTCCAAACATCAGCAATACTTTGGAGGACTAGAGTTCGAGCGTGAAGAGCTGGAAAGGATGCGGAATATGTGTTTGACTCTCAAATCGCCAGTTACTCGACTCCATAGCAAAATATTTCCGGATCTTATCAGGTTACTTGTCTTGATTCAACAACGCATGTTCGATGATTTATTAAACCAGTGGCGAACTGCACAGTCATCAGTCATCAAGCAACTTAACTCCACCTTATCCATCGAGAAAAAGCAGAAAATGGCGCGTTTTTCCACGGAATTTTAGGAGTCCGGGCGCAACAAAATCACGAGAAAAACCGTTGGTGGGAGAACCGGAAGACCAGACCATCAATCATGGGGGTTTTCGACTAAATATGATGTTTAAAGTTCCAAAATTAAATTAGAATAACAGAACCAAAATAATAATACCATCATATTGCCGTTTCTAGAGGAACAAAATAATAACCAATAGCCCAATTCGATTATTTAGCCTTCAAAACCTACGAGAACTTCACTGAGATATGTATGTACAAAACAAAAATAACATGATGTCAATCCTGATATAAACCACAGTCGAAGCCCAGAATGTAACAATTCAGACAGTCGTTTTGTATCTATGAAGCAGGAGCGAGTCCCTTATTTCAAATACGGAAAGATAACGAAGCAAGACTGTCTTAAGTAGTACAGTAATTTCGATAATGTCGCTGAAGAAAATCGCCAATCCAAAAGAATCAAGACGCGTTTGAACTGCAGAACCACTACTATGAACCCTATATCTGTTGAAAAGTGCAACCATCCCTTCAGTATAATCGAGGACCTCGACATGGATGCGTATCTACGCCAGGCAGAACTAATGAAAAAATCTCAAACCTATAGTCAAAAGATGGTTGAAGGAATGAAAAAAAGGAATAGTCGACTGATACAAAACCTATATAAACAAAAGTAAGCGAGTCGCTGTTCAGTTTAACAAGAGGATAATATAAGCACTATCAATGAATATTGATACTGCGTTATTTATAGTTTTTTTATTTCAATTATAATTTTATTTTTAAAATAAATTACTTTTCTGTAAAAGTATACTATTATTTATTTATTGTATTGTATTGTATTGTATTGTATTGTATTGTATTGTATTGTTTTGTTTATATATCCTTTGAGGGTTGTTTTAAGCACTCGATCTCACTCGAAACATTGTCATTATTGTTGGATCTTGAATTTCCATGGTCGGTGATATTTTTACTGCTCTTACTAAAAGATTATTATTCTCCATTGCTGCCGAAATTTGCCAAATGTAAACCACATCCAAGACCAGCATCTAGATTTTAGGAAAGCTTCTGCATTTGTCTCTATACGGAGATGGTCATGAATTTCTAAAGACTTTGTTGTTTAATTGTGTTTTTTAGTAAAGATCACTTTAATTAATTGTATTGCAAAATAGAATCCAATTTAATACTTATTTCTATTTAGAATTTCATAAGACTATTTTTATTCTCATAATCGATATTTAAACACCTTCAATCTTGTTCAGAGTTGTTGACTCTTTTGATTGCTGTTATATTTTAAATAAAATTTTGGATATTAGGCGTCTAGATATTTGTTGAAAATACAGGTTAATTTATTATATATTTTGCTTTTAGTTTAAAATTTGTATCAAATCAGATGTTCTCAGTAAATATATATACTTCGTTGTTGGGGTTGCTTTGATTTGTAATCATTAATTGCTCTACTGTATTCTATCGATTGGCTTCCCTCGTTCTATTTCCTTTCAA